>SJYC01058876.1:0-20494 GCA_006408675.1 Madoqua kirkii
AGATAGAAAAGTAAAAGATAGAAAACAACAACCATAAGAGAGCTGGTGTGGCTGTAATAATGTCAAACCAAATAGACATTAAAGAAACAGCTATTACTAGAGACAAAGAGTGGCCTTTAAAATGATTTAACAATCATAAACATATGCATGTAATTAAATATAGTTCCAAAATGCATGAAACAAAAACTGACAGAATTAAAGAGAGAACTGAATAAACCAACAGTAATACTTTGGACTTCAGCATCCATTTTATTAGCTTCCTAGAGCTGCTGTAATAAAATACTACAAACTTGGTGTCTTAGAACAATGAAAATGTATTCTCTCATAGTTTTATAGCCTAGAAGTTAGAAATCAAAGTATTGACAAGTTTAGTTCCTCCTGGAGCCTCTGAAAGATAATCTCTTCCTTGCCTCTCTCCTAGCTTCTGGTGGTTTCCAGCAATCCTTGACATTCTTTGGCTTTAATGTATTAGCTCAATTTTGCCTCCATCTTCACATGAATTTCTCCTTTGTGTCTGTGGCTCTGTTTAAATATCTGTCTTCTTAGAAAGACATTAGTCAAAAACTGGATTTAGAACTCACATTAATTCAGTATGATCTCATCTTTACATGATTATATTTACAAAGATGCTCTTTCCAATAAAGTCATATTCACAGGTTTTGGATAGGTATGAATTTTGGAGGAACACTATTCAACTCAGTATACCCATTTTCAACAATGAATAGAAAACCTAAGCAGAAGATCAACAAGGTTATAGAAGATATAAACAATACTACTAACAAACTTGACCTAATATATTTGTAGAACACTCCACTCAACAACAGCAGAATACACATTTTTTGTGAAGTTCACATGACATTCTCCAGGATAGACAATATTGTCTGATAGGAAATAAAATAAGCCTTAATAAAACTGTAAAGTAATTAATGTAAAGTATGTTGTCTGACTACAAATAAAGTAGAAATCAATAACAGATAGAAATTTGGGGAGTTGACAAATAAGTGAAAATTAACCATCCTAAATAATCAATATGTCAAGGAGGAAATCACAAAGTAATTAGAAAATAATTTAGCATTAATGAAAGCAAAATACTAAGGCTAAGTCGCTTCAGTCATGTCCCACTCTGTGCGACCCCATAGACGGCAGCCCAACAGGCTCCCCTGTCCCTGGGATTCTCCAGGCAAGAACACTGGAGTGGGTTGCCATTTCCTTCTCCAATGCATGAAAGTGAAAGGTGAAAGTGAAGTCACTTGATCATGTGTGACTCTTAGTGACCTCATGTACTGCAGCCTACCAGGCTCCTCCATCCATGAGATTTTTTAAGCAAGAGTACTGGAGTGGGGTGCCATTGCCTTCTCTGGAAAGCAAAATACAATATATTAAACTCATGAAACAACTAAAGGAAGCTTAGAGTAAAATGTGTGCTAAGTCACTTCAGTCATGTCCAACTCTTTGCAACTCCATGAACTGTAGTCTGCCAGGCTCCTCTGTTTGTGGAATTTCCCAGGCAAGAATACTGGAGTGAGTTGCCATTTCAGATCCAGGGGATCTTCCCAACCCAGGGATCGAAAATGTATCTTGCATTGCACGTGGATTATTTACTTCTAAGCCACCAGGAAGGCCCTTATACATAGATAAATCCAAGCAATCCACTGAAAAATGTATAACATACTAATATAATATTATTAAGAACTAATATTTTGGAAGGAATGATGCTGAAGCTGAAACTCCAGTACTTTGGCCACCTCATGCGAATAGTTGACTCATTGGAAAAGACTCTGATACTGGGAGGGATTGGGGGCAGGAGAAGGGGATGTCAGAGGATGAGATGGCTGGGTGGCATCATCGACTCGATGGATGCAAGTTTGAGTGAACTCCGGGAGATGGTGATGGACAGGGAGGCCTGGCGTGCTGCAATTCATGGGGTCGCAAAGAGTTGGACACCACTAAGCGACTCAACTGAACTGAACTGAATATATGAGTTCAGAAAATTTGCAAGATACAAGATCAATATACAAAAGTCAACTGTATTTTCATATACTCGCAATGAACAGTCTGAAAATGAAATTAAATAAACACATAATAACATCAAAAAGAATAAGATACTTAGGAATACATTTAGCAAATGAACTACATTATTGGTATAATGAAAACTAGAAAATACTGCAAAATTTAAAGAAGATATAAATAAATTAAGACATAGTGCAATCCCATTCAGGATCCTGGCTGGCTTCTTTGTAAAAATTGATAAACTGATCTGAAAATTTATATGAATACTCAAGAATACGTTAGAATAGGCAATTGAATCATGCCAAAGAAAGAGTTAGAGAACTCATGTTTCCTAATTTCAAGCCTTGCTATGAAGAAATCAAGAAAGTATGGTATTGGAATAAGGATATACATAAAAGTCAGTGGACTATACGGAGAAGGCGATGGCACCGCACTCCAGTACTCTTGCCTGGAAAATTCCATGGACAGAGGAGCCTGGTGGGCTGCAGTCCACGGAATCGCTAAGAGTCAGATAAGACTAAGCTACTTTATTTTCACTTTTCACTTTCATGCATTAGAGAAGGAAATGGCAACCCACTCCAGTGTTCTTGCCTGGAGAATCACAAGGATGGGGGAGCCTGGTGGGCTGCCATCTGTGGGGTCGCACAGAGTCGGAAACGACTTAAGTCACATGCAGTGACTTAGCAGCAGCAGCAGCAGTGGACTATAACTGAGAATCCAGAAATAAACCCACGTATCAATTGTTAGTTGATTTCAATTAAAATGTCAAGACCATACAATAGGGAAATAATACTGTTTTCAAAGAAGGTGCTAGGAAAAGTGGATATCCACATGCAAAATACTGAAATTGGACCCCTATGTTAACCCATATGCAAGCAAAAAAAGTAATTCAAAATAGATTATAAAACTAAATATAAGAATGGACTGTCAGAACAAATAAAACTAAAACTGTCACTGCTTGCAGATCACATGATAATATACATAGAAGATCCTAAAGATTCTATCAGAAAACTACTGGAGCCCATCAGTGAATCTGGTAGAGTTGCAGGTTACAAAATTAACAGGCAGAAATATATTTCATTTCTATACACTAACAACAAAAGATCAGAACAATAAAGGCAAGGAACAATTTCATCTGCCATCACATCCAAAAGAATAAAATATCTGGGTATAAATCTACCTAAGGAGTAAAAGACCAGTACTTTAAAAAGCTATAAGATGCTGATAAAAGAAATCAAAGAAGACATAGATGGAAAGATATACCATGTTCCTGGATTGGAAAAGACAATATTGCCAGAATGATTATACTATTCAATGCAATCTACAGATACAATGCAATCTCTTTCAAATTACCAATGGCACTTTTCACAGAACTAGAACAAAAAATTCTTAAAATTTTTTTGGAGACACAAAAGGCCCCAAATAGCCAAAGTAATCTTGAGAAAAGAAAATGAAACTGGAGGAATCTGGCTCCCTGACTTCAGACTATATATACTACAAAAATACAGTCCTCAAAAAAGTATGGAACTGACACAAAAATAGAAACATAGATCATTGGAACAGAATAGAAAACCCAGAAATAAACCCATGCACTATGGTTAATTAATCTATGACAAAGGAGGCAAGACTACACAATGTTGGAAAGACAGTCTTTTCAACAAGCGATGCTGGGAAAACTGGACAACTACATGTAAAAAATGAAATTAGATAATTCTTTAAAACCATACACAAAAATAACCTCAAAATGGATTAAAGACCTAAATATGAGACCAGACACCATAAAACTCCTAGAGGAAAATATAGGCAGGACAATCTCTAACTAAATCACAGCAATATCTTTTTCAGTCCGTCTCTCAGAATAATGGAAATAAAAACAGAAGTAAACAAATGGGACATATTTAAACTCAAAAGCAAAGGATGCAATTTTTGAAAAATGAAAAAACAACCCACAGATAGGGAGAAAATATTTGCAAATGATGTGACTCACAAGGGATTAGTCTCCAAATTTTAGAATAGTTTTAGATTTACAGAAAAATTTACAAAGATAATACAGTTTCCCTATAGTCTAGACCCAATTCCCTATTACCAACAGTTAACATTTCGTGATATATTACAATAAAAAAGAGCTGATAATGAATACACTATTATTAACTGAATTTCATATTTTATTCAGATTTCACTAATTTTTGCCTAGGACTTATTTTCCTTTTCAGGATCCCATCCTGGAATCACATTACATTTGGTTGTTATAGCTTTGACTCAGTTTGGCTGTGATGGTTTTTCAGAATTTTCTTTATTTTGATGACTTTAGCAGTTCTAAGGAGTACAGGTAAGGTATCTCATAGAATGCCCCTCTACTGGGAGTTGTGAAGTATTTTTCTCATGTTTGGACTGTGGTTATGAGTTTGGAAAAGAAGACCACATTGATAATGTGTCATTTTGATTACATAGATCAAGAGCTCACGAATTAACATGACTTATTTTTGTTGATTCTGAGTTTGAACACTTGGCTGAGGTACAGTTTCTTAGGTTTCTCTACTGTAAAGCTAACTCATTTTCTCTCCTTTCCATAATGTACTGTTTGGAAGGAAGTTATTATGTGGAGTCCATATGCAAAGACTGAGGAGTTGTGCTCAACTCTGTGAGGGCAGATTATCTAAATAAATAATTCAGAATTCTTCTGCATGAGGAATTTTTCTCTCCTTTATCATTTATTTATTTATTCAATCAATCACTTATTTATTTCCAAATAACTCATTTTATACTTTGGGCTATAATCCAACACCATTTTACTTATATTACTACTCAAGTTGTTCCAGCTTTGGCTCAATTTTTAAAAGCATTATGACTCACTAATTTTTCATAATAAAAGATAATGTTCAATGAAACAAGATAGAAGAGGAGTAGGTGGACATGGAGTACATCTCTCTCTCCATGAATGCATCAGGAATACACCTTCAGTTGCAGATCTTGAAGAATGTCAGCTGAGAGCAGGCTGGAGTCCTTGACCACCAGAAGGGAATATGTAGATCCATGCAAAACTCAGTAAGATAAAGGAAGAAAGTTAAAAACAGGAGAGTGAGCAGTGACTGGACCCTCACCTAGGGTGTAGGAGAACTGAAGCAAGGGTTAGATTCCCATATTGGGGCAATTATTTGGGACAGAGGGGAAGCATCTGAGGCTGTGGGAGATTGCAGCAGGTGATCTGTGATAGTCTGAATGGAGTGATTACCACACAGACAGTCTTGGCTGCAGCCCTACATACCCCAGGCAGGGATGCAAGTGCCCTGGAATGCACTATGGCTGGGAGTTGGAGTGTAAGGATTGGAGAGCAATACTAGGATGAGGTGTGCTGTTGACTGTGGGGAGATGACTTGAGGGGATGTGAAGGAGGAGATCACAGTAGGGAATGCCTTTGGAGGAAAGCCGAGCAGCTATGGAGGCAAGGTGACACTGCTGAGTCACATATAAAGGAGGAGCCATCACTGTAGCCTCTCTCACTCTACATGCCAGCACTGGAAGCTGACCAATAGAAAAAGACCCTAGAGAGGGTGGCCCTTTAAGTGCCTGATTAATCAAACAGTAGAGAAGAACTCCAGCCAAAGGGGACTTCTGAGCATCTGCCACGCCAAGCAACAGAGAGGGACCAGCCAGGGAGGCCCTTTGAACACCAGCTGCCAGAGATTAGAACAAAACTCTAATAGTGCCACAAATCCTGCACCTGAGACAACCAGATCCCTGAGCACTTGGCACAACAAGGATCCCTGCAATCCAAGCAGCTGCATTACCTCCTTGCTCAGTCCTCACTGAGGCAGAGGATAGACAGTAAGACAATAGTAGTAGGGGACTTTAACACCCCACTTGCACCAATGGACAGATAATCAAAACAGAATTAATAAGGAAGGGGCAGTCCTAAGATGATGGAAAAATAGGAAGGGGAGACTACTTTCTTCCACAAAATTCATCAAAAGATCAGTTGAATGTTGAGCAACTTTCACAAAACAACTTCTAAATGCTGGTGGAGGACACTAGGCACCCAGAAAGGTAGCTCAATCTCTTTGAAAGGAGGTAGGACAAAACATAAAACACAAAAAGAGAGACAAAAGATTTAGTGATGAAGACCCATCCTGGGGAGGGAGTCCTGAAGGAGAAGAAGTTTCCACACAGTAAGGAACCCTCTCACAGGTGTCTGTGAGGATTTTTGGAATCTCAGAGAGCAGCATAACTGAGAGAAAAATAAAACCCACAAAAAAATGCACCTAACTGCAACTACAAGCAAAGATGGAAAAGTGGCCCAAAGACTCTCATCTGCCACGAGTGAATGGAGGCTGGGCAAAGAGGCATGGGCTGCCTCAATTCTTAGGGTAAGGATCAGGCCTGAATGCCCTGAAGAAAATCTGAGGGAGCTAATTTGAGATTGCAACCCAAACCGTGGGATCACCAGAGAGACAAAAGAGAGAAAAAAAAAAAAAAAAAACCTTTCCCACAAAAGGCTCTGACCACACAGTGACCACTGACACACTCACAGAACAAAGGCTTGAGCAAATACCAAAGAAGAGCAAGTCAGCTGCTGTATAGGGCCCTCCCTTTCTGGAGGCAGAGAGGCAGGTGTGCAACAGCCAGAGCCAGAAGGCAAAAGGCTGCTGCAATCTCGGCCCCAGAGACTGCATCTTCCACCAAACTGTGAGCAGGCTCCCAGATGCTAGCCATGTCTTACAAGGATCCTGTATGGATCACATCTGCCAGGAATGTCACAGTCTGACATCAGCACCCCAGAGGAGACACGCAGCATACCTGAGACAGTGCTCTCATGGTGCACTCAGGAAACCAAGGGTCCAGGACCAGGGAGGTGCATAAGGTGCATGACCTACCTGGGACAGTGCACTCGCCAAGCACCTGGTCACGTGAGTGGCTCTGACCTGGAAAGGGCACAAAACGCCCAGCCTATCTGGGTCTGTGCCCCTATGGAGCACCTGAGAACGTGAGTGGCTTAGATCTGGGAAGTGCATGAAACACAGGGCTCACCTGGGATAGTGCCCTTGCAGAACACACTGGAGCCTGAGCTGTGTGGACCCAGGAAGTATATGCCACCTTGGGCTGTGGCAAACTCAGTGTGGTCCATCCATTGCGAGCACTCCTCACACATGCCAGTAGTACTTGTTTGCATTGTCCCTCCCTCCCCAAAACAAACTGAACAAGTGAGCTTAAATAAATGGCCACATTTGCTCCCTTGATTCAGGGAAGAAATTAGACACTGAAGAGACTTGAAAACAAAGGAAGCCAAAATAAACAAAGGGAGAACCGCTCTGTAAGTGACAGTTGCAACTATTAAAACCCAGTAGTTAATGCTGAAACTGTGCATTTGAAGGGAAGCTATAGATCTTGAGAACAAGTACGGCCAGAACAAGGGGTTATCTGATACTGAACTGACCCTACTCTGCCCACAACAGCTCCAGAGAAATTCCTAGGTATATCTTTATTATCATCATTTGTTAATTTTTTTAAAAAAGTTATTTATTACTCCTTTAACTTTCATTTTTATAGCCTAGTATTACTTTTCAAACTATCCCTATTTTTAGAAGATAAATTCCATATATATAGATTTTTTTTTATTTTTGTGAATGATTTTGTTTTGTATTTTTATACTGTATTTTTGAGAGTCTAACCTCTATTCTAGGTTATTAATCTTTGTTTTTTGATATCTTTTATCAATTTTGTACCTCTAAGAACCTAATCTTCAGTATCAATTTTCACTTAAGGAATTGATTACTGGCTTGATTTCTCGATTGCTCTATCCCCTTTTGATGCCCCTTTTTCCCTCCTGGTTACATCTATCTCCTTCCTCCCTCTTCTCTTCTCTATATAACTCTGTGAGTCTCTCTGGGTTCTCCTGGCTGTGGAGAATTGTTTCACCATTAAACTAAGAGTTTAATCTTCTGTGTTGTATGGATGGAGAAGTCTTTAGGCCATCATAAGAGAAGAACAAAAAGCCAGAGGCAGTAGGCTTAACTCCGGGACTTTAGAATATCAAAGAACTCCTGACTCCAAGGAACATTGATAGCCTAGAGTTCACCTAAAAGTCTCCATATCTACACTGAAACCAAGATCCACTCAAGAGCCAAAAGTTCAGTATAAGACATACCAGGCTAATTCTCCAGCTAAACAGGAACACAACTTTGAACATTAAAAGACAGGCTGCGCAAAGCCATGTAAAACCCATAGACATCCCTAAACTGACTACTGGACATTTGATTGCACTCCAGAGAGAAGATAACACAGACACAAGCTCCTCCACCAGGAAAACTTGACAAGCCACTGGTCCAACTACACCCACAGGGAGAAAACTCCACAATTAAGAGGAACCACAAATTTCCAGCCTGCAGAAAAGGCACCCCAAACATAGCAATCTAAGCAAAATTAAAATGCAAAGAAATATCCAGCAGCTGAAGAAACATGATAAAAACCCACTAAACCAAACAAAATAGGAGAAGATGGGGAGTCTACCTGAAAAATAATTCAGAATAATGATAGTAAAGATGATCCAAAATCTTGAAAGCTAAATGACATTACAGATAAACAGATTAGAGACAAGGATTGAGAAGATGAAAGAAATGTTAAACAAGGACTTAGAGGAAATAAAGAAGAGTCAATCAGTAATAAAAAAAAATGCAGTAACTGAGATTAAGAGCATTCTGGAGGGAACCAACAATAGAATAACTGAGGCAGAAGAGAGGATAAGTAAGGTAGAAGATCTAACAATGGAAGTAAATGAAGCAGGCAGGAAAAAAGAATCAAAAGAAATAAGGGCAAGCTCAGACACCACTGGGATAATGTTAAATGCCCAACATTCGAATGATAGATGTCTCAAAAGAAGAAGACAAAAGGAAAGGGCATGAGAAAATACTTGAGGAGATAATAGTCGAAAGCTTCCCTAAAATGGGGAAGGAAATAACCACCAAGTCCAAGAAACACAGAGTCCCAAACAGGAAAAACCCAAGGCGAAACACCCCAAGACACTTATTAATCAAACTAACAAAGAAAAAACACAAAGAGCAAATATTAAAAACAGCAAGGGCAAAGCAACAAATAACACACAAGGGGATCCAAATAAGGATAACAGCTGATCTTTCAATAGAAACTCCTCAGACCAGAAGGGAATGGCAGGGCATACTTAGAGTGATGAAAAAGAAAAACCTACAACCAAAGATTACTCTACCAAGTAAGGATCTCATTCAAATATGAAGAAGAAATCAAAAGCTTTCCAAACAAGAAAAAAAAAAGATAATTCAGCACCACCAATACAGCTCTTTAACAAGAGCTAAAGGATCTTCTCTAGATAAGAAACACAGAAAAGGTATATAAACTAAACCCCAAACACAAAGTAAATGGTAATAGGATCATCCTTATTTTAAATGTAAATGAGTTAAATGCCCCAACCAAAAAACAAAAACTGGTTGAATGGATACAGAACAAGACCTCTATATATGCTGTCTACAAGAGACCTGAACCTAGAGACACTGCAGACTGAAAGTGAGAAGCTGGAAAAGATATTTTATGCAAATGGAGACCAAAAGAAGCAAGGAAAACAATACTCATATCAGATAAAATAGACTTTGAAATAAAGACAGTGATAAGAGACAGACAAGAACATTACATAATGATCAGATGATCAATCCAAGAAAAATATATAAATATGTATGCACCCAACATAGGAGCACCTCAATATGTAAAACAAATGCTAACAATTATGAAAGGGGAAATTAACAGTAACACAGTATAACCCACTCACACCTATGATCAACCAAACAGAAAATTAGCAAGGAAACACAATTTCTAAATGATACAATGGATCAGTTAGACATAATAGATATCTATGGGGCATCTCACCCCAAAACAATAAATTCCACCTTTTTTTCTAACGTCAAAAGGTACATTCTCCAGGATAGATCACATCCTGGGCCATAAATCTAGCCTTCATAATTTTAAAAGCATGAAATTATTTCAAGCACATTTTCAGATCAAAACATGGTAGATTAGATGTCAACTACAGGAAAAAAAAATCTATTAAAATATAAGCATGTTGAGACCCAGCAACACAACTTATGTATAATCAAGAGATCATGGAAGAAATCAAAAAGGAAATCAAAATATGCATATAAACAAATGAAAATGAAAACAGAACATCCCAAAAGCTATGAGATTCGGTAAAGGCAGTGTTAAGAAGTAGGTTCATAGCAATACAAGCCTACCTCAAGAAACAAGCAAAGCATCAAATGAACAACCTAACTTTACACCTAAAGCAACTAGAAAGAGAAGAAAAGAAGAACCCCAAAGTTAGTAAACGGAAAGAAATAATACAAATCAAAGCAAAAATAAATGAAAAAGAAATGAAGGAGATGATACCAAAGATCAACAAAATTAAAAACTGACTCTTTGAGAAGATAATTAAAATAGACAAACCATTAGCCAGACTCATCAAGAAAAGAAGAGAGCAGAATCAAATCCATAAAATTAGCAATGAAAATGAAGAAATCACAACAGACAACACAAATACAAAAGATCATAAGAGACTACGATGAACAACTAACTATATGCCACTATAATGAACAACTTGGAAGACATGGCAAATGATTAGAAAAGTATAACCTTTCAAAACTGAACCAAGGAGAAATAGAACATTTTAATAGACCCATCACAAGCATGGAAATCAAAACTGTAAGAAAAAAATCTTCCAACAAACAAAAGCCAGATGGCATCACAGGTGAATTCTACCAAAAAATTAGAGAAGAGCTAACACATATCCTACTCAAATTCTTCCAGAAAATTGCAGAGAAAGGTAAACTGCCAAACTCATTCTGTGAGGCCACCATCACCTTAATACCAAAACAAGAAAAAAATGCCACAAAAAAAGAAAATGGGCCAATATCACTGATGAATATAGATGTAAAAAAACTTCAACAAAATTTTAGCAAACAGAATCCAACAACATGTTAAAAAGACCATACATCATGACTAAGTGGGTTTTATCCAGAGATGCAAGGATTCTTTAATAGTGGCAAATAAATCAATGGGATACATCACATCAACAAATTGAAAGATTAAAAACCATATGATTATCTCAATATATGCAGAAAAGCCTTTGACAAAATTCTACAGACATCTGATCAAAACTCTCCATAAAGCAGGCACAGAAGGAACATACCTCAACATTAAAAAGTCATATACAACAAACCCACAGCAAATATTATCCCAATGGCAAAAACTTGAAAGCATTTCTTTTAAAATCAGGAACAAGACAAGGGTGCCCACTCTAACTACTACTATTCAACATACTTTTGGAAGTCCTAACCACAGAAATCAGAGAACAAAAAGAAACAAAATGTATCCAAATTGGAAGAGAAAAAGTAAAACTCTCACTGTTTGCAGATGACATGATTCTCTACATAGAAAACCCTAATGACACCACCAGAAAATTACTGGAACTAATCAATGAATATAGTAAAGTTGCAGGATATAAAATTAATACACAGAAATCCCTTGCATTCCTATACAGTATCAAAGAGAAAACAAAAAGAGAAATTAAGAAAACAATCCCATTCACCATGGCAATGTAAAGAATAAAATACTTAGATAAATTTACCTAAAGAAATAAAAGACCTATATATAGAAAACTATAAATCATTGATGAAATAAATCAAAGATTAACAAATAGAAAAAATATACCATGTTCATGGACTGGAGGAATCAAGATAATAAAAATGAGTATATAAGCAAAGCAATCTATAGATTCAATGCAATCCCTATCAAGCTACCAATAGTATTTTTCACAGAACTAGAACAACTAATTTTACAATTTGTATGGGCTTCCCTTGTGGCTCAGAGGTTAAAGCATCTGCCTCCAATGTGGGACACCAGGGTTCAATCCCTGGCTCAGGAAGATCCCCTGGAGGAGGAAATGGTAACCCACTCCAGTATTCTTGCCTGGGGAATCCCATGGACAGAGAAGACTGGTAGGCTACAGTCCACGGGGTCGCAAAGAGTCAGACACAACTGAGCGACTTCACTTCACTTCACTTTCATGGAATACAAAAAACCTTGAATAGCCAAAGCAATCTGGAGGAAGAAGAATGGAAGGGGAGGAATCAACCTGCCTGACTTCAGACTATACTACAAAGCTATAGTCATCAAGACAATATGGTACTGGCACAAAGACAAACATATAGATTAATGAAACAAAATAGAAAGCCCAGACATAAACCCAGACAGCTATGGACACTTTATCTGTGAGAAAGGAAGTAAGAATATACAATGGAGAAGAGACAATCTCTTTAACAAGTTGTGCTGGGAAAACTGGTCAACCACTTGTAAAAGAATGAAACTAGAACACTTTCTAACACCATACACAAAAATAAACTCAAAATGGATTAAAAATCTAAATGTAAGACCAGAAACTATAAAACCATTAGCAGAAAACATAGGCAGAACACTTTCTGACATAAATCACAGCAGGATCCTCTATGACCCACCACCCAGAGTAATGGAAATAAAAACAAAAGTAAACAAATGGCTCCTAATTAAACTTAAAAGCTTTTGCACAATGAAGGAAACTATAAGCAAAGTGAAAAGACAGCCTTCAGAATGGGAGAAAATAATAGCAAGTGAAACAAGTGACAAATAATTAATATCCAAAATATACAAGCAGCTCATGCAGCTCAATACTAGAAAAATAAATGACACAATCAAAAAATGGGCCAAAGAACTAAACAGACATTTCTTCAAAGTAGACATACAGATGGTTAACAAACACATGAAAAGATGCTTAGCATCACTTATTATCAGTGAAATGTAAATCAAAATCACAATGAAGTACCATCTCACTCATGCCTGTCAGAATGGCTGCCATCAATGTCTACAAACAATAAATGCTCGAGAGGGTGTGTAGAAAAGGGAACCCTCTTACACTGTTGGTGGGGATGCAAACTGGTACAGCCACTATGGGGAACAGTGTGGAGATTCCTTAAAAAATCTGGAAATAGAACTGACATATGACCCAACAATCCCACTGCTAGGCATACACACTGAAAAAAAGCAGAATTGAAAGAGACACATGTACCACAATGTTCATTGCAGCACTGTTTACAATATCTAGGACATGGAAGCAACCTAGATGTCCATCAGCAGACAAATGGATAAGGAAGTTGTGGTACATAAACACAATGGAATATTACTCAGCTATACGAAAGAACACATTTGAGTCAGTTGTGATGAGGTGGATGAAACTGGATGGAGCCTATTGTACGGAGTGAATTAGGTCAGAAAGAGAAACACCAATACAGTATATTAATGCATACACATGGAATTTAGAAAGATGGTAACGAAGGCCCTATATCCAAGACAGCAAAAGAGACACAAATATAAAGCACAGACTTATGGACTATGTGGGAGAAAGCAAGGGTGTAATGTTTTGAGAGAATAGCATTAAAACATGTATAATACTATATGCAAAACAGATGACCAGTGAAAGTTCAATGCATGAAGCAGGGCACTCAAAGCTTGTGCTCTGGGACAACTCACAGTGATGGTGCGGGGAGGGAATTGGGATGGGGGTTCAGAATAGGAGGACATATGTGCACCCGTGACTGATTCATATTGATACATGGCAAAAACCACCATCACAATACTGTAACATACTTAGCCTCCAATTAATGTAAACAAATTAATTTTAAAAATAAAGTGCATATATGATTTTTTTAAAAAAGAAAATTAATAAGGAAACACAAACCTTATATGATCAAATTAGATCAGATGTATCTGCTCAGATGTATCTAATCCATATCTTTGAAACATTCCATCCAAATGCAGAAGAACACACTTTCTTCTCAAGTGTACATGGAACATTCCCTAGGATAGGCCACATCTTGGATCACATATCAAGGCTAAGGCTCAGCAAATTTAAGAAAATTGAAAAAGTATCTTTTCTGCCCTCAACGCTATGAGAGGAGATATCAATTACAGGTTGGAAAAAAAGGTAAAAAATTAAAAAACACAGGGAGATTAAACAATGCATTTCTAAATAACAAACAGGTTACTGAAGAAATAAAAAGGAAAATAAAATTTTCTGTAAACAAATGACAATGAAAACATTTTGATACAAACCCTAGGAGATGTAGCAAAGCAGTTCTAAGAGGGCAGTTTATAGCAATATTATCCTACCTCAAGAAAAAAGGAAAACATCAAATAAACAACCTAACTTTACACCTAAGACAACTGGAAAAAAGAAGAACAAAAATCCCAAACTTAACAGAAGGAAAGAAATCATAAAGATCAAAGCAGAAATAAATGAGAAAGAAATGAAGGAAACAATAAACATTAACAAAACTAAAAGCTGCTTCTTTGAGAAGATAAACAAAATTCACAAAACATTAGCCAGACTCACCAAGAAAAAAAAGGGAGAAGAATCATCAACAAAATTAGAAGTTAAAAGGGAGTGGTTACAATAGATAATGCAGAAATACAAAGGATCATAGAGACTAGTAAAGAAACTATATGCTAATAAAGTGGATAACCTAGAAGAAATGGACAGATTCTTAGAAAATTTCAACCTTCCAAGACTGAACCAGGAAGAAATAAAAATTATGAACAAGACCATCATAAGTACTGAAATCGAAACTGTGATCAAAAATTTTTCAAAATACTAAAGCCCAAAGCCAGATAGCTTCACAGGTGAATTCTATAAGACATTTAGTGAAGAGCTAATATGTATATTTCTGAAACTCTTCCAAAACACTGTAGAAGAAGGAACACTTCTGAACTCATTCTGCAGGTCCACCGATACCAAAAGCAGACAAGGACATCCAAAAAAAAAAAGAAAAGAAAGAAAGAAAGAAAATCATAGGCCAATATCACTGATGAACATAGATTCAAAAATGCTCAACAAAACTCTAGCAAACAGAATTCAACAACACATTAAAGATATCATACACCTTAATCAAGTCAGGTTTTTTCCAGAGATGCAAAGATTTTTCAATATGTGCAAAACAATCAATACTATACACAATATTTATAAATTGAAAGAGAAAGGCCCGTATGATAAACTCAATAGATGCAGAAAAAGCTTTTGACAAAATTCAGCACCATTTGCTGTATGGCTCATGAAACTCAAACAGGGGCTCTTTATCAAACTAGAGGGGTGGGGTGCAGAGGGAGATGGGAGGGAGTTTCAAAAGGGAGGGGATATATGTATACCTATGGCTGATTCATGTTGAGGTTTGGCAGAAAACAACAAAATTCTGTAAAGCAATTATCCTTCAATAAAAAAATAAAGAAAAATTCAGCACCCATTTATGATAAAAATTCTTCAAACAATGGGCATAAAAGGAATATACCTCAACATAATAAAGGCCATATATGATAGACTTCCCTGTAGCCCCAAAGGTAAAGAATCTGCCTATGATGTAGGAGACCAGGATTTGATCCTTGGGTAGTGAAGATCCTCTGGAGAAAGGAATGGCAATCCACTCCAGTATTCTTGTCTGGAGAATCCCATGGACATAGAAGCATGGCAGGCTACAGTCCATGAGGTCACAAAACTCAGACACAACTGAGCAATAAAAGACTCTACCTTAACATAATAAAAGCCATATATGATAAATCTACTTCAAATATAATCCTCAATGGTGAAAAACTGACAGCATTCCCTCTAACACCAGGAACAAGACAAGGGTGTCCACTCTCTATACTATTATTCAATATAGTTTTGGAAGTTCTGGCTATGGCAATCAGAGAAGAAAAATAAAAAGAATCTAGATTGAAAAACAAGAAGTAAAACTCTCACTGCAGACAGCATGATACTATATATACAGAACCCTAAAGATACTATCAGAAAATTATTAGAGCTAATCAGTGAATTTATCAAAGTCATAGAATACAAAATCAATACACAGAAATCAGTTGCATTCTTATACACTAACAATGAAAAATCAGAAAGAGAAATTAAGGAATCAACCCCATCTACCATTGCAAGAAAAAGAATAGTACAAGGAGGGATCTGAGAAAATCATGGAAAAGTGAACCTTCAAATATACACTTAAATGAGCCAGAAACCAATAGTAATGTGTTCCTCCAGTTCACTACTTGTGCCTTATTACCTAAATGTGTGATATTTTAACAATAAATTATGTTCAGTTTTTATCTGTAAAAAAAAAAGAAAAAGAATAAAATACCTAGGAATAACCCTACCTAAAGAGACAAAAGACCTCTACACAGAAAACTACAAGACACTAACCAAAAAAAAAAAATCAAAAATGACATAAATAGATGGAGAGCTGTTCCATGTTCCTCAGTTGGATGAATCAATATTATGAAAATTATTATATTACCAAATGCAATCTACAGATTCAATGCAATCTCTATGAAATTACCAATGGCATCTTTTACTGAACTAGAACAAAAAATTTCACAATTTGTATGGAAATAAAAAAGACTGAATAGTCAAAGCAATCTTGAGGAAGAAGAATGGGGCTAAAGGTATCAACCTAAACCTTCCTGACTTCAGACTATACCACAAAGTTAAAGTCATCAAGACAATATGTTACTGTCACAAAAACAGAAATATAAACCAATGGAAAAATATACAAGGCCCAGAGATAAACCAACACACCTATGGGCATCTTATTTTTGACATGGGACAAGAATATACAATGGGGCAAAGACAGTCTCATCAATAAATGGTGCTGGGAAAACTGGATAGCCACTTGTAAAAGAATGAATCTAGAACACTTCCTAACACCATACACAAATATAAACTCAAAACGGATTAAAGACCTAAATGTAAGACCAGAAACTCTAAAAGCCTTAGAAGAAAACATAAGAAGAACACTCTTTGATATAAATCACAGCAAGATCCTCTAGACCTTGCTCCTAGACACACCTCCTAGAGTAATGGAGATAAAAACAAAAATAATCGAGTGGGACCTAATTAAAAGATTTTGCACAACAAAGGAAACTATAAACAAGTGAAAAGACAGCCCTCAGAATGGGAGAAAATAATAGTGAATGAAACAACAGACAGAGGATTAATTTCCAAAATATACAAATAGCTCATGTCAATACAGAAAAACAAACAACTCAATATAAAGTCAGCAGAAGACTGAAACAGACATTTTTCTGAAGAAGATATACCGATGGCTAATAAACACAAGAAAAGATGTTGAACATTGCTCAATATTAGATAAATGCAAATCAAAGCTGTTTTACTTCTTGCTTTTCAATCTAGATTCTTTTTATTTTTCTTCTCTGATTACCATAGCCAGAACTTCCAAAACTATATTGAATAATAGTATAGAGAGTGGACACCCTTGTCTTGCTCCTGGTGTTAGAGGGAATGCTGTCAGTTTTTAACCACTGAGGATGATGTTTGAAGTGGATTTATCATCTCACACAATAGGATGGGATTACACCAGATGGGTATTTCTTCAGGAGAAGCAAGAGTGGATGCTCCACATGAGGCACCCCAGCCCATGAAATCTATATCAGAGGGAGGACCTCCACAAAAGTCTGGCTTAAAAAACTAATAGGGCTGACATTCAAGGGTCCCAAAGTGCTATAGGAAATTGATATTCCCTTCTTAAAGGATGTGTGGTCATTCACCCCCAAGATCCAGTGAAATAACAGCAATTTGGAAAGTGCTGAGACTTAGTATGAAGAAGAGTCATTTGTGGATCTAAAAGCATGAGCTGGAGGGCTTGGACATGGAGGCAAGCAACTGTGGCACCATCCTACTGCAGTGCTGAAGCTGAAGAGCTCCAGCAAATTCAGCACTCCCTCAGTCCCTCGCTGGGACTGGCAAGTATAAGCTGTCTTATCTGTTTCCCAGCCTAAAACCAACTCAGCACTGCCCTTTCCTGTGACTGAGGTTGGTAGCAGACTCCTGGTGTTAGAGGGAATGCTGTCAGTTTTTAACCACTGAGGATGATGTTTGAAGTGGATTTATCATCTCACACAATAGGATGGGATTACACCAGATGGGTATTTCTTCAGGAGAAGCAAGAGTGGATGCTCCACATGAGGCACCCCAGCCCATGAAATCTATATCAGAGGGAGGACCTCCACAAAAGTCTGGCTTAAAAAACTAATAGGGCTGACATTCAAGGGTCCCAAAGTGCTATAGGAAATTGATATTCCCTTCTTAAAGGATGTGTGGTCATTCACCCCCAAGATCCAGTGAAATAACAGCAATTTGGAAAGTGCTGAGACTTAGTATGAAGAAGAGTCATTTGTGGATCTAAAAGCATGAGCTGGAGGGCTTGGACATGGAGGCAAGCAACTGTGGCACCATCCTACTGCAGTGCTGAAGCTGAAGAGCTCCAGCAAATTCAGCACTCCCTCAGTCCCTCGCTGGGACTGGCAAGTATAAGCTGTCTTATCTGTTTCCCAGCCTAAAACCAACTCAGCACTGCCCTTTCCTGTGACTGAGGTTGGTAGCAGGTGCAGTCTCAGCAGTCTCCCACTCCAGGCCTAAAGCTGATGCATGTTCATAGATGGATAAGACATCTCTCATGTCATGCTGCTGAGCTCAGAGGCATACACGTTCAAGTCATTTTCCTGCTCCCTTCCTTAAACAAGAGAACAAGCCCTACTCCAACACTCTCCAGCTGCCTACCTAAAGACAATTAGGATGTGCAATCTACAGAGGACACCCCTTGATAACCTGGCACTGGTGGCCACGGGGCTAGAATTCCAGGGCTCCATGGAACTGTAACAATGAAAGTCAATTTTTGGCAAGCCACCCCCTGCCCCCACCCAATGCACTGCATAGACAGCAGACTGAAATACAAGTCAGTTTTCTTGTGAAAAAAAAAAAAAAGGCCTATTTAATTAGACTGGTGCTCACATTTGGGGACAGGCTTCACACTTCCCACACATCTAGCAGCTAAGAAGGCAAGCCAGGAGACACCATTCTTGCACACTCCCTTGGCCTCAGTATGGCTCAACAGGACTCCCCATAAAAGGTCTGTCACACTCAGTAGGAGGCTCAGTGATTTTTAACTATCACCCAGAGAATACCTCTAGGTGTCCTGGTTTGGAAGCCAGCAGGTATACAGTTGAAATCCTGTTGTGGTCCTTTAATGGATCAGAATCTGGTGGTCTGGAGTCAACGAGAAGAAAGTGAAAGGGAAAAAGAAGTTAGTATTCCCTGGTTTATGCAGAAAACCAATAAAACCCTAGAAGAGGGCTTGTACTGCTGACGAAGGCACAAGGTGTCCTCTCGATGAGGTCTTGAAAGCCTGGGCAGGAGAGTTAGCTCAGTGGCTTTCCATGCTTCAGAGAATTAGCCAGAGAGAGAGAGAGAAAGACATGCATGAGGACCCAAGTCTCTAGCGAAGCAAGGGTGCTTTAATGATCTTTCTGTGAGTATATGTAGGCTGTTATACAAGGAATTTTTTTCGACAATGATAAAGATCAGAAAACCAAACATACAGCAACCGTTATCAAGGATACAACGAATTAGCAATGGTCATAAGGTCAGAAGACAATCCATATCTCAAGAAAGAGGGTCGTGACTAAGCAGTTTTGTAATAAGGAAAATGTTTACTGAAGGAAATCCATGCATGCGTTTCATCCCATGACCTCAGTCCTGGGAGCAGCATGCCGCTCCACTCATTCCTGTTACCTGGAACTGATAAGGAACAGAGGATTTATGAGAGACAGAAAACAGCACACAGGAATCCTCCTATTAAACGTTGCCTTAAGGGTCAGTTATAAAACTTAACATTACTGTAGCAATAGTTTGTAACTCTACTCTTTGTTTTCTACATAACTTAAGAGATTAATATATTTTTTAAAAAACAATGCAATTGTAGCATTTACAACATTAGTGAGTCAAAACTGTGAAAAAAATATTTTGATGAGGGTATTCCAAGCAGCATGACATTAAAGAAGCTATTATTAGATATGCTGTAATGGCTGTTAATAGGAAATGGGCCTGGGAGCTTCTGGGTGTGAGAAGCAAGGTTTCTGTGGTACTGGATCTTATTTGTGTCTCTGATGGTCTTGTACTTTTGCTCCCAGGCTAACCCCCTTTAAGGTAAAAAGGCTTTCCCTATATATGCTGTGCTATTCAGAAATGCTCTAGAAATCACAGTAACTAAAAGAGAAACAGAGTTGGTTCAGTCTATTTGCCAGTTATAAAAACTTAATTTTCAACCAGATGGGACAGTAATCTGAGGTGAAAAGTGGTATAATATATTTTTCTTTGGATTTAAGCACTATATTGCCCCTATATTAAATTGACCTTCAGGACCCAAAGGTTGTACTTTTATCAGAGAAGTTCTGGGCCTATGAGAGAGTCTCAGCCTGTCTCAAACATACAGAGCAGCATATCTTTCCTCATTTATTATATCTGAACAAGATCATTTAACAAACTGTAGAACTTTTAATGACAAGGAGTTCAGAAAAATTTAAAGATATCTTCAGTTCAGTTCAC
>SJYC01058877.1:0-20706 GCA_006408675.1 Madoqua kirkii
AACAGAAACTGAGTTAAATTATATCAGTGTCCAAAAATGGGAATGCCTTTTCTTCTATTAGGCCATTAGTATTGCTTTGGGATCAGTCTATTGTTAGATTAATCTGGAACTGAGCTTTGTTGTTGCTTTAGTGTTATTCAATTCACAATAGTCTTCACTTTATTTAAGAGCAGGATTACAGCTTTTTCTTCAGCAGGGCTTTTGGTCTGAGTACCTGGATCCTTTGTTTCTGTTCTCCTTCCTTATCCCCATGCTTCAGCGGGCTCTGTAAACTGGAACTGTGGCAGATGGGGGTGTTCTCTCTTTATTCTCCTGCTCATCACAGTAGAGGGCCCCTGGCTGGTACTCAGCGTTCTCCAGGTCCTCAGTGCCTGTGAGGTTTCTCCCGGTTATTTTTTTCTTCTTTTTTGGTCATGGTGTGTGGCATGTGGAATCTTAGTTCACTGATCAGGGATCAAACCCATGCTTCCTGCAGTGTAAGCACAGAGTCTTAAACACTGGGCCACCAGGGAAGTCCCCTCTGTTGATTATTATCCCTGCCCTTCCTGCAGTGCTTACCTTGGATTGAGGAGCAAGGGATAGCTCTCTGCTTTCCCGCTCCTTGTCCAATGGCAGATGACTGCTGTCTCCTGCTCAATGTAAATAAAGTCTAGAGTATGGGAAGAATTGTAATTCCTACTTTCTGAGTTTTATATGCCATGATATCTTAGATCTGTGTGTAAGTACCATTATTGCAGAAGCAATAGCACCAATATAATGCTCATAAAATATCCACCAACCACATAATATTCCAAAATTCTGTGCATGCTTGACTACACGATAATTATGCATATGGCCTGATTAAACCTATTCTCCAATTTGGAGGTCAGAGTTTTCTTCATGGTAAATTGTTCATGAGAGGTTTTTGTAGAGTCAAGGGACTATGGTTCATTGGGAATGGAAAAGAGAAAAGTGTTACTTCTTGTCTCCCCATATTTAAATGCTGGACAAGAGATTGTCTTCCCTCTGAAACTTTGTGTAACCTGGAGTTATAATCCACAGAGCCAAAACAGGAAAACTGCAAAAATTGTATCAGCTTAAAGTATAAGCAACTAAGCCACTGCATGATGGATTATGATTCATAAAAGGCTTTTATTTAATATAAACGTGTTCATATTTTACTCTTATAAGGTTCCTCAACAGTATGAATTCACACATTTTTCTTCAGTTTTTGCTAAATATGGCTTTAGGAAGTATAATATAATATTAAAATACTGGAAGAGTTAAAGTCTGTTCTATTTAAAATATAAGTTTTCCTGTCTGTCTTCTTTTTCATATTTAATTTTATAACCTTTCTGAACTTGGGAGACTTTTTTTTTACACAAAATTGAAATAAAGAGTTATGTAAAAGTAATATCCAATGGAAAAGGCATAAACATTGCAGAACTTATATATTTTTCCAGCCCTTCCTTTGTTGTTCACTGTAATTCCTCTTGGAGCATTCTTTGTGGACCATGGTTCCAAGCATCTAAGGACAAGGAAATATTAACTGTTGGCTTTGTTTCTCATTTTACTAGGTATGTTTTCTTACTAGATCACAAAAATGCATTAGCTTCCTTGATAGCCTGTGTATTTCTAGGGTACATCAAGAAGAACTATTTGCCCAGAGAATTAAATCGGGTGGATTTGTTCCACAGGGATTTCTTCCAAGCATCTCATTGTATTTCATCATGTAACAAGTGATGTGATTATGGGCTTTAGTCAGAATGTTGTTTTGCTCACTTAAGATTCATTCTCAGGAAGGTTGAGCAAATTTGAATTTCATATGAAAGCTTTCTTTGTGTGCTTCAGTAACTCTTTCCCTTTATGGAAGAGAAAATCTTCTTGTTGGAGGGATCTACAGATCTCCATGCCTGTGGGGCCTGGACCAGCGGCAGGGGGCCTCCACCCAGGGCTACTGCTTCCTGAGCCTCATTAATGGGCAAGCTCTGCAGATTGCCCAGGGAGAACGTTGGTGTTGCAGTTATCCAACCCTTCCAGAAATTTGACACTGAGCAAAATTTGCGTTCATCTCCCACTAGAAAGACTGAGTCTAAAAAAAGAAAAAAACTAAACTAAAAACCAGGAATCTCATTCTTGCTAAGAAACAGTACAGTAGAGAGTGAGCAAAACACGGGTTATAGAGACAGCCTCTAGCCCTCCCTCTTCTGTGATATTGTGCAAGTTACCCAGTCTTTCTGAGCATCACTTTCCACAACTGTGAAAAACTGAAGTAAACATAATACCTTCCTTGCAGGGTTATCATAAGGATGAGGGATAAGGTTTGTAATGAGTGTAGCACTTCATAGGCACTTAATAAAGATGAGTTGTTATTATTGCAGCAACACATAGGGTTAAAAGCAGAGACTCTGGAACCAGACTGTTAGGGTCCAAACCCTGTGCCTGATGTATACTAGCTGCCACTTAGGCAAGTTGTTTTAACTCCTCATACCTCAGTTTTATCATCCCCCAAATTAGGAAGAATGATAGTACCCACACTAGTCATTTCTGTTGGTCTGTGGTAGATGGGAAATTCTGGCTGTTTTTGTCAAGGTATGTGTGTAGATAAAGTTGAGTTTAATAATATGTCTCAACGAGAAGAATGATAGAAACAGCAACTACAGTTTATTCTGTATATGCTGTATACCAAGAACATGCTGAGCTCTTTACCAATGCTTTGCTAAACATGCTCTTTACCAATATTAATCCTTTTAGCTCTCACAATTCCCCTAGGAGATAGGTACTAATAGTAATATTTATCTTATAGTTGAGAAAACTGAGGAACAGAGAGGTCCATCAGTGTTCTAAGGTCACACAGCTCACCTGATATGGACTCAAGATTCACACCTACGTTTTCTAGTGGCAGAGTTTGTGCTCTTAACCACTCTGCCATTGGGCCTGCCATCTTCTATATTAAGTGCAGAGCCTGTCCCCGACCTTCAGGCTTCTTGTGCTTCATGACTTTTTCAATTTGATGAAGCAACTGTATATGACGGACAAATAATTGTATAGCAAATGAGATAAACTCCCATGATCATTGTTTTCCTATTAGTGGTGGGTTAATTACATTTAAAAAGGTTTTTCTGTATATAAGTCACTTATTTTCTAGATGAAGAAGTAGAAGCCTTGAGTGTAGACAGTTTTACAAAATTCTCCAGACAAGTTATGAGGAGAACCTAGGATTCTTATTTTCATCATTCCATCAAGCCTGCACTTGAAAAAGCAGAAATGATAGTTGACCTTGGACACAACTAAATACTAGTTCTAATTATCATGTGCAAACACACAGCAAATGGTGCCTTATACAACCCAGGTCTTCCGCATTGTGGGCAGATTCTTTATCAGCTGAGCTGCAAGCAAAGCCCAAGAATACTGGAATGAGTAGCCTGTCCCTTTTCCAGCAGATCTTCCCAACCCAGGAATCGAACCAGGGTCTCCTGCATTGCAGGCTGATTCTTTACCAACTGAACTATTAGGGCTCCTTCTTATTTCTGCAAATGCCAAGTCATGCTTTGTCCATTACTAATAATGTCAATATTTTTGTGGGGAGGAGAAAACAAGCTTCAAGCTTCCCAGGCACGTAAAAGGAAGTATCAGTGGAAAGGCACGCCAAAACAAATATCCTTAGGAAAGAAGCTATTATATTATTCCATACTCTTTGCCTTCAATGGCATTTCCTCTGCTGCAATCACAAACACCATCTGCAGTCCGCTCCTCTGAAGAGTGGAAAACTTGAAATGCGTTATGTCTGGTGCTTGCTAGCTGAGAAATCTCCTGGTACCACTCAGGAAGAACAAGGGTGCAGTTTTTGATTCAGTAAGAGAGAAAGGAGCACTCTCCTTGGCTTGTGTCAACCTCTCGTGAGATTCCATCACTGTATCCTCTGGTACATCACCATGTCACGGCTTCACTTGTCTTTACTTGATGCTTTTCTATCGGTGACAGAGGGTATGCCTGCTTTTCTGAACAGACTTAGCAGTTTCTTCTCTCTGCCCTGTGGGTGCAGCGTCATTTGTGTACTCAAGATCGTCCCCTTAACTCAAGAAAGTATAAAATTGGGGAAAAAATGGAGTGAAAAAATAGGTCTTACTTTAGACACATCTTTTCTATCCCCATCAAATCCTACTATTTATTTCCTCATAGTTTAGATTACAGAGAAATTCTATTCAGACTAGAAGGCCTGTAAAATGTTTCCCAAATCAAAGCGAGAAACAAAACAAACCACAATTTGTAAAACATAGATTCAGAAATAGATCATCTGAAGCAAGCCATGAAGTACAAGGGAAACTCAAACTGTTTCTTTATAAACTTAATTTTTTTTTGAATTTTAGATTTGCAGAAAAATTACAAAGATGATACAGAGAGTTCCCACTTACCTTGCACCCAATTTTCCCTATTTTTTTTTTTAGACTGTGCCTCTTGCAGGATCTTAGCTCCTCTACCAGGGACTGAACTTGGGTCCTGGCAGTAAAAACACTGGGTCCTAACCACTGGACAGCTGGGGTATTCTCACAACATTTCCCCTAATGTTAGCATCTTAATTTACTATGATACATTTGTGAAAACTAAGAAATTAACACTGCACATTACTATAAATAAATTCCAGATTTTATTTGGATTTCACCAGTTTTCTCCACTAATGCCCTTATTCCTTTCCAGGATCCCCTCTAGGATATGATACCTCATTTAACTGTCATGTCTTCATCTCTTGTGGATGTCTTCTCAGTCATGTCTGACTCTCTGCAACCCCATGTGCTATAGCCCACCAGGCTACATGGGATTTTCCAAGCAAGAATACTGGAGCAGATAGCCATTCCCTTCTCCAGGGGATCTTCCCAACTCAGGGATTAAACCTAGGTCTCCTGCATTGCGCAGTAAGATTCTTTAACATCTGAGCCACCAGGGAAACCCTAAGAGATGGAGAGAGCTTCATCTCCTCTGGTCTGTGACAGTTTCTTTGTGTGTGTGTGTGTGTGTGTGTGTGTGTGTGTGTGTGTGTGTGTCTCTCTCTCTCTTTTTTAACCTGGATATTTTAACAGTAACTCCACGTGGCTCCTGTATCTCAAAGACAAGACCACTGAGTATCCCAGAAACTCACCTAGTTTACAAATTCTGATCTGGATTTATAAGGACCAAACTTAACAAAATTCTGCTTTAAAACTGCCTTATGACCAATCCCAGCCTCTGGAACCCTTGTAACTCTCACTTTTAAGCCACTACTGAGCCTATGTCCAGAGGGTACAGCATGTTTTTAAGACCAATGACCTTCACTGGTGGTCTTTGTGTTGGATTTGACAAAGGAATTCACAACAATTTGATTCAATCATCCAGTAAAATGCAAGAATTCGTCCTACAGCGTCTGATAAGTCCTGTGTGAACCCCACCACCCATATATAAACACTGCAATAACAGGACATTAATTACCTCCCCAAAGAATCCATTCTCTCCATCTTTAGACAGTCCCTATTTGTTAGAAATGGGTTCATCAAAGTAAGCCCTGATCTACTGCCTTGTAGTTTTTCTTCCTGACCCTATTGCTGTCTTCTAGAGAGTTAAGTTTCCCCATCTATTTCCCGTGAATTGATGGGACCAGATGCCATGATCTTCGTTTTCTGAATGTTGAGCTTTAAGCCAACTTTTTCACTCTCCTCTTTCACTTTCATCAAGAGGCCTTTTAGTTCCTCTTCACTTTCTGCCATAAGCAAGTAAGCTCCGTCTTAAGTTAAATATGGGATGGCAAGTCCCACTCCAGGGGAATGGCGGGAGTCAGACACACTTGGGTGGTCCAGCTTCATTCAGATACTGTCATTTGGTAGGTGTCTGAATTTGGATGTGTGACTCAACAACTCTGCTCTGGGCCTCATAGAATTATTATGAAAATGAATGAAGTAACACATATGACAGCACCTGGCACACTGCCAGGCACAGTGAAGACTCTTAATACATGAGAGTTGGTCAGGATGATCATCTGCTGAATACCCAGAATGAAATGTACTCTTTATGTTGCATTGGGGTGACCCAAAAGTTTGTTCAGGTTTTTTTGGCAACATCTTATGAAAGAACCCAAATGAACCCAAATGAACTTTTGGGCCAACCCAGTATTATGTTATTACATTCTTTGCTCTTCCTCACAGCAGTGAATTCTAACTTTCTCTTAACTGATTTCAAAGACTTGCTTTTATTTTCTTGTGACTTTTTTCCCTCAAGGTTTAATTAAGCTATTATTGAACAGAACTGAAGTGTTAAATAACCTGAGAGGATCAGTTCCTAACATTCATGAATACCGTATATTGTCAATGTAAGAGATTAGTCATGGTAGTGGATGGGCGAATTTGGAAAAGATTAGCAAATACCCCTGCTAATCAACAAAATATGCAAATGAAGCCCCTTCTTGTGGCATTGATCTCAGTCTCCATGGCAACACCAGGGTTAGCTGTGTACATGGGAAGAAGTAACTTCAAAGCTGCAAAGTATGATAGAAAGCACTGTGATGAGCATCAAAGGGGAAAAGATCACTGAAAAGTATTCCCACTTCTTGAAGAAATTCATACAACTTTCTGTAAGTTTTTATTTTCCCTGAGCCTCTACTGCATGTGTGTGCACGTGTGTGTGCGTGCTAGTTGCTTCAGTCACGTCTGACTCTGTGTGACCCTGTGGACCGTAGCCCTTCAGGCCCCTCTGTCCATGGAATTCTCCAGGCAAGAATACTGGAGTGGCTTGTCATTTCCTACTCCAGGGGATATTCCTGACCCAGGCACTAAACCTGTGGCTCCTGTGGCTCCTCCATTGGCATGTGGGTTCTTTCCCACTAGCACCACCTGAGAAGCCTGAGCCTCTACTACTGGAATGTTAATTGATGATGTTATAAACAGAAAACAACAACAAAGGGGAGTAGAAAAAGGTCAGAAGGGACCCACAAAATCTATAATCCATCTTTTTGGCTGAACAACTATAAATTAAGATTATTTGCATATCTCTGTATAGCAGGATTATCTGGGTTAGGAACCTAGTTCCAGCAACCATCAGCTATATATAACTTTAGGCAAAATCTTAACCTCTTTGTACCTCATTGTCCTCATCTGTAACGTGGCAATAATAATAGTTCCTACCAGGTAGGTTTTCTGTGATCACTGAGTAAGTCAACACATGTAAAGTGGTAGAACAGGGCCTGGTCCAGACTAAGTGCTCCAAAAAATGCTAGCTGATATTATTATTATTATTATCATACCTCATCATTATTCTTGCTAGTTGGTCATGATTCTGGAATAGGGACTACCTTTCAATTTTATATCCTGTGAAGAAAATACAGGGCGAGAAAGGTTATATTTTCCATTTTCTAATTTTGTTTGTACTGAAAAAGAGACTTGAAATGTCAGCCCTGAAGAGGTTTTATAGGTATTATAATTTTCAATTTCAATAAAACACTTATGAAAATGGTAACTGTAATTCTGGTTGAGGCGTGGGATCCAAGTAAAGCCACATCATTGTTTAAACTTTCATCAAAATCTAGGAGCAGGTGGATGTCCTTTAAATAGGATGTGATCAAAACTGAATTCATTTACTTCAGAAACCAATCACCTTTTGATCTAAAAATTATAATTTTCAATTTCAATAAAACACTTATGAAAATGGTAACTGTAATTCTGGTTGAGGCGTGGGATCCAAGTAAAGCCACATCATTGTTTAAACTTTCATCAAAATCTAGGAGCAGGTGGATGTCCTTTAAATAGGATGTGATCAAAACTGAATTCATTTACTTCAGAAACCAAGTCACCTTTTGATCTAAATGTGTGTGTGTGTATATATATATGTGTGTGTGTGTGTGTGTGTGTGTGTGTGTGTGTGTGTGTGTATGTATGTATATGTATACCCTTGTACCCTCATGGGCCAATTTTTCTTTGTGGTCTCAGTTCATTTCACCTTGCCTCTGTGTGTTGGTTGCTTAGATTTCTAGTCCAAGCAGGATGATTTAAGGAATTCAAGTTTGGCTTTAGTTTTCAGTGCTTACATTTGATGTGACATTATTCTAATAGATACTGGGCTATTTGCTTTGTGAGGTTAAAAAAATTTTTTTTCAATGCAAACAAAGCTCCTGCTGATCGCCACCCAGTAGTTCAAAAGCTTTTGGAGGCAGCCTAATGGAACTAAAAGAGAGGAGCCTAGGAGTCTGAAAGCTGGGATTTGAAACCCTGCTGGCCTCTGCTACATCTGACTCTTCTTCCTTCATTCTGTTGCCTTTAGTTTTCCTGGATACCTTTTGTAAGTAACTACACTGCCTCTTTGGAATGAGGTAGGGCTTAAAATGATCAGTCAGTAAATGAGGTGTGTGATGGTAGGCAAACCGTGACCCCTTGGTGATAAAACAGTTTTCTAGTCTGTAAAATGGAGCCAACTGAAATATCCTCTGGCTTCATCAGATGTTCTCAAGCATATCAAATAAGAGAATGGTTGTAAGACCTTAACAGGTTGTATACTTCTGAAGAACTATTTTAATGTCAAATATGACAATATATGGATCAATTTAAATACCAACATGATTTAACTTCCCCTTTCACAAGGATCCAATGGTTCCTGCCTTATAGTTTGATGCGTGAACTGTAGTTCTTCTAGGTTAAAACATGACTACCTTCTAACATGCATCCATACATGAACCTACTCATTAAAATAGACTTGTCTGCATTTCAGTGCTCCAGATGCCTACTTTCTAAACAGAGAGACAGAGAGTTAGCTAACTTATGGAGCCAGGAAACTGTCATTTATGGAGTCCCTCCTCTGTCTAGCTGTGGACATCCAGAGATGAAGTCCCAACCCCTATTGTGGGAGCTCCCTGCTTGGTTGGCATGATGGACAAGTAGACAGTAAATGAACAGTGTAAATGGCATAATAGCTATCTGTGTAGGGTGCTATGGAGCAGAGAAGAAAAACTGTCTTTACAGGGAGATCGTGGGGGAAGGTTTCCCAGGGGAGATCATGCCTGAAATAAATCTGGAGATTTGCTAGTGAGGTAGATAGAATTGTCAAAGCTATAGCAGTTGGAGTGGCTAAAGGGATGGAAAGGATGCCTTGGGGGAGGGAAGTCCTTTGGTATGGCTGAAATACAATGTGTCTGAGGAAGGGCATAAGGGTGCCAAAGAAGTCTGGGGCCCAATAATGGAAGGCTTGTGAGTGGCAAGCCACTGAGAGTTGTTAATTGGGCATCCATGATCAGATTTTTCTGTTAACATTAAAGCAGTGAGCCGAGTATTTTGGTCACAGTCCACAGAGGAGGCTATGGTGAAATTCAAGGAAGAAATAACACTGGAATAGGTGAAATCTTAACAAGAGGGACTTAGAGAAGTAGTAAGAATATAGATCCTGCAGTACTTGATTACTCATTGGATGTGAAGTGGGAGAGGGAAGGACTCAGGATAATACCCAAGTTCCTGGCTCAGTTGAGATAGTGAATGAATCTAGAAAGAAGTAGGCTCAAGAAACAAACTCAATAGCCACATGGAATAAGAGAAGAGGAAGCAGTCTGGAGGAGATGAGTTCAATTTGAGATTTGTTTAGTTCGAGGTCCTGAGTGGCATTTGGGGAGAACTATTCATGTATTGAGTTCAGAGGAGTTATCTGAGCTGACGAAATTATAGGGACAAAAAACGTTTTCCCAAATCTCATAGATTTCAGACCCAGCCTCAACCTTGGCTAGGTCTGAACAACAAAGACAAATTCAGAGAAAAGCATACAGAATTGCTTGGCATCAGTTTTACATGGCATTGTTGTTGCTATTCTGTTGCTCAGTCCAGCTCTTTGCAATCCCATGGACTGCAGCATGCCAGGCTTCCCTGTCTTTCACTGTCTCCAAGACTTTGTTCAGACTCATGTCCATTGAGTCAATGGTGCCATCCAACCATCTCATCCTCTGTCACCCCCTTCTCCTCCTGCCCTCAACCTTTCCCAGCATCAGGGTCTTTTCCAATGAGTCAACTCTTTGTGCCAGGTTGCCAAAGGATTGGAACTTCAGTTTCAGCATCTGTCCATCCAATGAATATTCACAGTTGACTTCCTTTAGGATGAACTGGTTTTATCTGCCTGCAGTCCAAGGGACTCTCAAGAGTCTTCTCTAGTACCACAGTTCAAAACCATCAGTTCTTCAGTGCTCAGCCTTCTTCATGGTCCAACTTTCACATCCATACATAACTACTAGAAAAACCATACCTTTGACTAGGTGGACCTTTATTGGCAAAGTGACCTCTGCTTTTTAGTATGCTGTCTAGGTTTGTCATAGCTTTTCTTCCAAGGAGTAAGCGTCTTTTAATTATGCATCATAAGAGTCTTCATAAGGTAATGCAGACTAGAAGAAACAATTAAAAGTATTTTTATGCTAGTTTTCCTGCAGAATGGGCAGTCATGTAGAAATGTAATAGACCAAGGTGTATGAAGTAAGTGCATAAACTTGAGGAAAGTGAGCAAGGCCTTTGGAGACAATGATGTTTATTTCCTCTGGGTACTATAAGGGAACTTTGTGAAAGTGAAAGTCATTCAGTTGTGTCTGACTCTTTGTGACCCCTTGGACTATATAGTCCATGGAATTCTCCAGGCCAGAATATTGGAGTGGGTAGCCTTTCCCTTCTCCAGGGGATCTTCCCAACCCAGGGATCGAACTCAGGTCTCCCGCATTGCAGGCAGATTCTTTACCAGCTAAGCCACCAGGGAATCCCAAGAATATTAGAGTGGGTAACCTATCCCTGCTCCAGCGGATCTTCCCAGCCCAGGAGTCAAACCAGAGTCTCCTGCATTGCAGGTGGATTCTTTACCAACTGAGCTATCAGGGAAGCCTCTTACCATGAGGATTTTATACCCTGCTTCTGACAAGGGAGGATGGAAGGTCAGTGACTTACTTGCTTTTACTGTTTTCTCTAACTCCTTCAGCTTAACATTTTCAATGTGCCCAAGTGTTCTATTTCGGGGAAGTGTGTCCTCAACTCCATCAAAAGCAGTAGAAATTTCTAGATTTCTTACAGTAGGAAAGGTAATTATTTTCTACTCTATTAGTAAGGCTAATTCCTACCATATACCCAGCATCAGCTAGACCACTTCTCCTTTTAGAGGCTTTCCCTGACCTTCCAATCTCAACTAGGTTCTTCAGTATTACTCTCAAAGAGTGTTCTGTTCTTTTGCATTATAGCAAGGATCACAATTTCTAGCTAGTTATTTATGTTTGAGAGTCCAGTCTCTGGCTATCCATGTGAGCCCAATCACATCTGCCTTGTTTACTCCTGAATACATGCAACTCAGCACGGCACATAGTAAGTGCTCCAAGAACATTCGTCAAATGGATGAATGAAGAGTAAATATCTTAAAGAAGATAATAAGGGAGAAAATTAGAGGAACTCAGACAGAATCTTGTGGAATTCAAATGCTCAGTAAGAGGAAAAGGAGACTGAGAATGAGCAATCAAATATAGATAGGAGGAAAACCAGGAGAACAGGGTCTCAGAGAAGCCTATGGAAGAATGTCAAGAAGAGAATGATCACTGGCACCTAATGCTGCTAAGGAGTTGTGCGAAGTAATGACCGAGAAGCAGTCATTGGATGTAAAAATAAGGTTATTGATGATCTTAGTAAAAACAATTTTAGTATTATGATGGAAATAAAGTTTGAATCAAGATTTCTAGTCAATATGTTGAACTATTAGCGAAGCCCCTGTCCGTCCTTAAAAATGTACAAGGAGCAGATAAAATATAAGCATGTCTTTGACAATACAAAAGTTCTAAATCCAAAAGAAAATTTCTAGGTGATAGAAACAAAGCAGCAATTCAAAGCCAAAGCACTGCAACAGTTGAAGCTAAATGGCCATCAAGAGTGTTAGACCTGGATATATATCTTGGAGCTTAAGGTGAAGCCATGCCTTAATCTGCCTGCAATGCAGGAGACCCAGGTTCAGTCCCCAGATCAAGAAGACCCCTCTGGAGAAGGGAATGGCAACCCACTCCAGTATTCTTGCCTGGATAATTCCTGAGAATTCCAGAGAAGCCTGGTGGGCTATAGTCCACGGGGTCACAATGAGTCAGACACGACTGAGGACTAACACACTCAGGTGAAGCCACAGCCTTGATACAGAGCCTTGAGCTTCCTTAATAAACCTGGAGCCAAAGTCCATGCGGCTCATGATGAATCAGGACTGGGATACAGAATATAGGTGGAGTGTCCTCTCTGGGCCTAGAGTGTAAAAAATCAAAGCCCCACATCTTAATTTTTACTAACAAGCTGGGAAATTTAAAAACTGACTTTGATCCAGAGAATGCTGGCAGAGAAAGAACACAAAATTGTAGAGATAACTCTGCTTTCCAGAGTTCACATAGGACTTCTACAGAAAGGAACTCTCCTGTTGAAGGTGAGCCACTCAGATTTCCAGAGAAAGAACAGAAATAAGTCATTGCAGGGGTGGTCAGAAGTGACAATAAACAGGGTAATCTATATTCCAGAAAAGTTGTATAATAAGGCAATATGGAAGAGACTTTAACATAAGCATCTTCAAAATGTTCAATAGGATAAAGGAAGGAGTAGAATCCATAAAGTATAAACAGCACATTATCAAAAATAGCAGACATATTAGAAAATACAAAATAGACATTATAAAAATTATATATGTATGTTTATGTATATATATATATGTATGTACAGTAAGCCCCCTACATATGAACAAGTGCTGTTCTGAGAGTGCATTCATAAGTCCAGTTTGTTTGCAAGTCCAACAAAGTTAGCCTATGTCCCCAACTAACAGAAGCAGTTATATAGTACTGTACTCTAATAGGTTTATAATACTTTACACACAAATACTACATAAAAAAAAGTAAAACATTTTTAATCTTATAGTAAAGTACCTTGAAAAGTACGGTACCAGCTATATCACTGCTGCTTCTATGCTTGCTTCTGGACATGGGGCTTGAAATAGAGATACAGTACTATTGTGCTCTATATGATACTGTGCAGTAAAGTACACAAAAGTACAACCACTTGCACAGGATGCGTGCATGTGACAATATATGCTAGACATGTGAACTAACTTTTATGATCGGCCCAGGAACTGTCTCTTATACACATACCTATGTCCCCAACTAACAGAAGCAGTTATATAGTACTGTACTCTAATAGGTTTATAATACTTTACACACAAATACTACATAAAAAAAAGTAAAACATTTTTAATCTTATAGTAAAGTACCTTGAAAAGTACGGTACCAGCTATATCACTGCTGCTTCTATGCTTGCTTCTGGACATGGGGCTTGAAATAGAGATACAGTACTATTGTGCTCTATATGATACTGTGCAGTAAAGTACACAAAAGTACAACCACTTGCACAGGATGCGTGCATGTGACAATATATGCTAGACATGTGAACTAACTTTTATGATCGGCCCAGGAATGCACATATGCACCTTTGAAAAATCTCAACTTGAAGGACTTACTATATACACATGCTTGTATGTATATACATATATAATTTTTAATATGTTATATATTTTATGTTACATAATGTATAATACAGTATTTGTGTGTGCACTGATGGAATAAAAAGAAAATCAATAGATAGACTAAATCCAAGGAGAGGGAATCAGTGAAGCACCCTGATTCTACATAGTTAAATAGTTGGGATTAGGAAAGAGAAGGAAGAAAGGGAATGGAGGAGAGAATGAAGTCTCACGTACACCTAACAGAAATTTCAGAAAAAGAATAGACAGCGATTTAAAGGGAAACATTAGATGAAGAGTTGATGGCTAAATTTGAACCAAAACAATTGAACTGAACAATTTGAATTGAACCAAAACAATTGAACAATTCAAGGAGCATAAGAAGAGGAACGCAATGAATAGGAATATTTTAAATATATTCAAATACCAACCAAATACTAGTTGTCCTCTAAAAGGGGTATTGAAATCTATAGAGAAGAATTGCTAAGAATACACACACACACACACACACACACAATTTTATATGATAAAATTAGAGTGAATGGTGAATGTGAAGAAGGCAACTGTGTTGATAAACACATTTTTTCATGAATCCTGGCCATGAAGGGTAAAAATCTTGAACGAGAGCTGAATGAGCTTGTGTGACATGGGAATTTATGCAACATGAATAGCAAAAGCAACACAGCGAGCTTATGTGTACACTCGCATGCACACATATTCATAGAGCTTGTAGAATAAAATGGCAGGGAACTTTGAAGTATAGTTGATTTATGTTGTGTTAGTTTCTGCTGTACACCAAAGTGATTCCGTTATGCATATGTGTGTGTGTGCGTGCGTGTATTCTTTTTCATATTCTTACCCACTATGGTTTATCACAAGATATCGAATATAGTGCCCTGTGCTATGTAGTAAGATGTTGTTTATCCATTCAATATGTAATAGTTTGCATTAGCTAGTCCCAAACTTAAAATGTGAAGTCCAGTGGGCCTTAGAAAGCATCACTACGAACAAAGCTAGTGGAGGAGATGGAATTCCAGTTGAGCTGTTTCAAATCCTGAGAGATGATGCTGTGAAAGTGCTGCACTCAATATGCCAGCAAATGTGGAAAATTCAGCAGTGGCCGCAGGACTGGAAAAGGTCAGTTTTCATTCCAATCCCAAAGAAAGGCAATGCCAAAGAATACTCAAACAACTGCACAATTGGCACTCATCTCACATGCTAGTAAAGTAATGCTCAAAATTCTCCAAGCCAGGCTTCAGCAATACATGAACTGTGAACTCCCTGATGTTCAAGCTGGTTTGAGAAAAGGCAGAGGGACCAGAGATCAAATTGCCAACATCCTCTGGATCATGGAAAAAGCAAGAGAGTTCCAGAAAAACATCTATTTCTGCTTTATTGACTGTGCCAAAGCCTTTGTGTGGATCACGATCAACTGTGGAAAATTCTGAAAGAGATGGGAATACCAGACCACCTAACCTGCCTCTTGAGAAATCTGTATATGCAGGCTAGGAAGCAACGGTTAGAACTGGACATGGAACAACAGACTGGTTCCAAATAGGAAAAGGAGTGCGTCAAAGCTCCATATTGTCACCCTGCTTTTTCAACTTCTATGCAGAGTACATCATGAGAAATGCTGGACTGGAGGAAGCACAAACTGGAATCAAGATTGCCGGGAGAAATATCAATAACCTCAGATATGCAGATGACACCACCCTTATGGCAGAAAGTGAAGAGGAACTAAAAAGCCTCTTGATGAAAGTGAAAGAGGAGAGTGAAAAAGTTGGCTTAAAGTTCAACATTCAGAAAACGAAGATCATGGCATCTGGTCCCATCCCTTCATAGGAAATAGATAGGGAAACAGTGGAAACAGTGTCAGGCTTTATTTTGGGGGATTCCAGAATCACTGCAGATGGTGATTGCAGCCATGAAATCAAAAGACACTTACTCCTTGGAAGAAAAGTTATGACCAACCTAGATAGCATATTCAAAAGCAGAGATATTATTTTGCTGACTAGGTCCATCTAGTCAAGGCTATGGTTTTTCCTGTGGTCATGTATGGATGTGAGAGTTGGACTGTGAAGAAGGCAGAGCACCGAAAAATTGATGCTTTTGAACTGTGGTGTTAGAGAAGACTCTTGAGAATCCCTTGGACTGCAAGGAGATCCAACCAGTCCATTCTGGGATCAGCCCTGGGGTTTCTTTGGAAGGAATAAGGCTGAAGCTGAAGCTCCAGTACTTTGGCCACCTCATGAGAAGAGTTGACTCATTGGAAAAGACTCTGATGCTGGGAGGGATTGAGGGCAGGAGGAGAAGGGGACAGCAGAGGATGAGATGGCTGGATGGCATCACTGAGTCAATGGACATGAATCTGAGTGAACTCCGGGAGTTGGTGATGGACAGGGAGGCCTGGTGTGCTGTGATTCATGGGGTCGCAAAGAGTCGGACACGACTGAGCGACTGAACTGAACTGAACTGAACTGAATAATGACTGATGTTGACCATCTTTTCATGTGTTTGTTAGCCCTGTGTATGTCTTTGGAGAAAAGTCTATTCAAGTATTTTTCCTACTTTTTGACTGTGTTATTTGTTTTTCCCATATTGAGTTGTATGAGCTGCTTGTATATTTTGGAAATTAATCCTTTGTCAGTTGACTCATTTGCTATTATTTTCTTTCATTCTGAGGATTGTCTTTTCACCTTGTTTATAGTTTCCTTTGCTGTGCAAAAGCATTTAAGTAGCTTGTTTATTTTTGTTTTTATTTCCATTACAGGAAATAAAGGATCATAGAGGATCTTGCTTTGATTTTTGACATCAAGTGTTCTGCCTGTTTTCCTGTAAGAGTTTGATAGTTTCTGGTCTTACATTTAGGTCTTTAATCCTTTTTGAGTTTATCTTTGTGTATGGTGTTACAAAGCTCTAATTTCCTTCTTTTACATGTAGCTGTCCAGTTTTCCCAGCACCACTTATCAAAGTGGATAACTTTGCCCCATTGTATATTCTTGCCTTCTTTGTCAAAAACAAGGTCCCCATAGGTGCATGGGTTTATTTCTAGGCCTTCTATCTTGTTACATTGGTCTATATTTCTGTTTTGTGCAAGTACCATACTGTCTTGATAAGTGTAGCTTTGTAGTAGAGTCTGAAGTCAGGAAGTTTGAAGCCGCTAGCTCCATTCTGTTTTCTCAAGACTCCTTTGGCTCTTTGGGGGGGGGTGTGTGTGTGTGTGTGTGTTTCCATATGAATTGTGAAAAATTTTGTTCTAGTTCTGTGAATGCCATTGGTAATTTGATGGGGATCACATTGAATCTGTAGATTGCATTTGATAGTATAGTCATTTTCACAATATTGATTCTTCCTACCCAGGAACATGGAATATCTTTCCTCTGTTTGTGTCATCTTTGATTTCTTTCATCAGTGTCTTATAATTTTCTATATACAGGTCTTTTTTCTCCTTAGGTTTATTCCTAGATATTTTACTCTTTTTGTTGTAATGGTGAATGGGATTAATTCCTTAATATCTCTTTCTGATTTTTATTGTTAGTATATAGGAAATGCAAGTGATTTCTGTATATTGATTTTTTATTCTGCAACTTTACTAAATTCACTGATTAGCTCTAGTAATTTTCTGATAGTATCTTTAGGGTTTTCCATGTATTGTATCATGTCATCTGCTAAGTGTGAGAGTGTTAATTCTTCTTTTCCAATCTGGATTCTTTTTATTTCTTTTTCTTCTCTGATTGCTGTTGCTAGGACTTCCAAATCTAAGTGGTGAGAGTGGACACCCTTGTCTTATTCCTGATCTTTGGGGGAGTGCTTTCAGTTTTTCACCATTGAGAATAATGTGTCCTTGTTTCCTGGTCTTAATATTTCAATCTTACCAACCCAAAGATACAATTTAGTATAACTTCAGGGAAAGAAAGTAAACGAAGAGTTGACTCATTGGAAAAGACTCTGATGCTGGGAGGGATTAGGGGCAGGAGGAGAAGGGGACGACCGAGGATGAGATGGCTGGATGGCATTACAGACTCGATGGACGTGAGTCTGAGTGAACTCCGGGAGTTGGTGATGGACAGGGAGGCCTGGTGTGCTATGATTCATGGGGTTGCAAAGAGTCAGACACGACTGAGCGACTGAACTGAACTGAAACTTAAAATCACAGTAAAATGTGAAAGTGTTTAGTCACTCAGTTGGGTCCAACTTGTTGCGACCCCATGGAGCATAGCCCACCAGGCTCCTCTGTCCATGGAATTCCCCAGGCAAGAATACTGAGGTGGGTTGCCATTCCCCCTTTCAAGGGCTTTTCCTGACCCAGGGATCAAATCCAGGTCTCCTGCATTGCAAACAGATTCTTTACCATTTGAGCCACCAATCGCAGGGGACTTTTATACTATTTTATACTGATTTTTTACTAATTTATTTATTTTGAATTTATATTTACTAATTTAGATTGGATTCTGTCAGCCAGGATGTATGTATGTATGAATGTGTGTGTGTGTGTGTGTTGATTTGCTACTGATGTATATTTGCTACATCATCATCTTTCCTACAACTTTTGAAAAGCAAAAGAAAAAATGGTGAGAAGGACTGAAAGGACATTTTAAAGGGAATACATCAGCATTATGAAGAATTCCTTACATTTTCATGTTTTTCTTCATTCATCTCAAGTAGATGAAGTTTTCATCATGGAGTGTGAGACCACAAATCAGTGTTTAGGAACTACTGCTTTAGATGCTGCCTTTAAGGGCATATAAAAGTTTTATCACTTTATATAGTAACATCACAGAAGATAATTTTATAAATTCAGAAAACACTGAAGCATCATTAAAATGTGACTTTAATCATGACCCCATGCATTGGGGACTTTTAAACTGAGGGATTCTCCAAAGCTCTTAGTTCCCTTGAAGCCATTCAGGCAGCCTGTTCTGTCATTTAAAATGTCACCACTAGAGGTGCTCTTTTGTATTGAGAGTATAATATTGCCTGTATAAAATCCTTATTAGAATGAGCCACTTGCCAGGGAGGGGGGTCATGAGAACATTACTAGTAATCATTAATCCAGCACTGATGAGAGGAGCTGTCTTATTGGAAAGTGGTGACCCAGGGATGTGATATGGGAAAGGACAATATTAATGAAGGAATAGAATTAGGATATCCTGGATCCTCAAGTCTTATCTGTAAGAGCTGGCTCTTATGGAACCTCTAAAGGACAGCAAGCATGTGGGCTGAGATGTTGGCTTTACTGCATTGTCTGCAGCCTGTCTGGAGTGTACACACACACACACACACACACACACACACACACGCACGTACATACAGTATGTTGTCTTGGTTCTTACAGTGAAATGGGGCACTGTTGTTTCCCTTGACAATTCTAAGTAGATTTTTTTCAGACCAAAGTATACCAAGATTATGATGGAGAAAGCAGGCACTGGCATTTTAGCAGCAGGAAGAGGAATGACTAAGTAAGAAGATTTTTTCTAATATGTTTACAATATATTCAAACAATAACCAAAGAACAGTTGTCTCTCTCCAGTAGGAATATTGACATCTACAAGAGGAATTACTAGGATTATCTGGTTGGGACAGTCATTTCCCTATAATCTTTAATTTATTAGCTTACAGTTTTATCATCATCATCATAAAATTATTTAATAACTGCCCACATGCAAATCTCTGGTCATTAAGCTAACCTGTTATTGCAGGAAGAGAATGTGTGACTCACTGTGGTATACATGCCAATTTAATTTTCATTTTGATTGGCATCTTTCCAAGGGGATTACTTCTACTAAACTCTCTGCTGATGGAAGTTGTAAATCGATAAACTACTGTACACTTGAATATCACTGTTGACAGCATTGTGTGGAACACAATCAGTGGGAAAGGGAAGACAGTTGTTAACAAGCAAGAAATAAACAATTCACAAATGTCTATCAGAACCTCCACATAACACATTTTATTTTTCCCTATCCCCAGAGTGCCTAATAACCATACCTATAATCAATATTTCACAGAAAAGCACACTCCTGAAGAATGCTTACAATAAGGGATCAACTTGTTGCCAAACGATTGAAAGTGTAGGGGTATAAAAATTCAAGATTGTGCTGTTTAACAAGTGGTGCTGGGGAAACTGGTTAAGCACTTGTAAAAGAATGAAGCTAGAACACTTTCTAACACCATACATAACAATTAACTCAAAATGGATTAAAGATTTAAATGTAAGACCAGAAACAATAAAACTCCTAGAAGAAAACATAGGCAAAACACTCTCTGACATAAATCACAGCAGGATCCTCTATGACCCACCTCCCAGAGTAATGAAAATAAAAGCAAAAATAAACAAATAGGACCTAATTAAACTTAAAAAGCTTTTGCACAGTGAAGGAAACTATAAGCAAGGTGAAAAGACAGCTTTCAGAATGGGAGAAAATAATAGCAAACGAAGCAACTGACAAAGACTTAATCTCCAAAATATACAAACAACTCCTGCAGCTCAATTCCAGAAAAATAAACGACCCAATCAAAAAGTGGGCCAAAGAACTAAACAGACATTTCTCCAAAGAAGACATACAGATGGCTAACAAACACATGAAAAGATCACTCATTATCAGAGAAATGCAAATCAAAACCACAATGAGGTACCATTTCACGCCAGTCAGAATGGCTGCTATCCAAAAGTCTACACGCAATAAATGCTGGAGAGGGTGTGGAGAAAAAGGAACCCTCTTACACTGTTGGTGGGAATGCAAACTAGTATAGCCACTATGGAGAACAGTGTGGAGATTCCTTAAAAACTGGAGATTCCCTAAAAAACTGCTGGGCTTACACACCAAGGAAACCAGGATTGAAAGAGACACGTGTACCCCAATGTTCATTGCAGCACTGTTTATAATAGCCAGAACATGGAAGCAACCTAGATGTCCATCAGCAGATGAATGGCTAAGAAAGCAGTGGTACATATACACAATGGAATATTACTCAGCTATTAAAAAGAATGCATTTGAATCAATTCTAATAAGGTGGATGAAACTGAAGCCTATTATACAGAGTGAAGTAAATCAGAAAGAAAAACACCAATATAGTATATTAACGCATATATATGGAATTTAGAAAGACAGTAACAATGACCCTGTATGCAAGACAGCAAAAGAGACACAGATGTAAAGAACAGACTTTTGGACTCTGTGGGAGGTGAGGGTGGGATGATTTGAGAGAATAACATTGAAACATGTATATTAT
>SJYC01058888.1:0-17182 GCA_006408675.1 Madoqua kirkii
TGTCTAGTTCTAACTGTTGCTTCCTCATCTGCATACAGGTTTCTCAACAGCCAGGTCAGGTGGTCTGGTTTCCCATCTCTTAAAGAATTTTCCACAGTTTATTGTGATCTACACAGTCAAAGGTTTTGACATAGCCAATAAAGCAGAGATAGATGTTTTTCTGGAACTCTCTTGCTTTCTTTATGACCCAGCGGAGGTTGGCAATTTGATCTCTGGTTCCTCTGCCTTTCTTAAATCCACTTGAACATCTGGAAGTTCAAGGTTCATTATTGTTGAAGCCTGGCTTGGAGAATTTTGAGCATTATTTTACTAGTGTGTGAGATGAGTGCAATTGTGTGTTACTGTGAGCATTCTTTGACATTGTCTTTTTTAGGGATTGGAATGAAAACTGACTTTTTCCAGTCCTGTGGCCACTGCTGCATTTTCCAAATTTGCTGACATAGTGAGTGCAGCACTTTCACAGCATCCTCTTTTAGGATTGGAAATAGCTCAACTGGAATTCCATCACCTCCACTAGCTTTGTTCATAGTGATGCTTGCTAGGGCCCACTTGAATTCGCATTCCAGGATGTCTGGCTTTAGGTGAGTGATCACACCGTCATGATTATCTGGGACATGAAGATCTTTTTTGTACAGTTCTTCTGCATATTCTTGCCACCTCTTCTTAATATCTTCTGACTCTGTTAGGTCCACCCAATTTCTGTCCTTTATTGAGTTCATATTTGCATGAAATATTCCCTTGGTATCTCTAATTTTCTTGAAGAGATCTCTAGTGTTTCCCGTTCTATTGTGTTCCTCTATTTCTTTGCACTGACCTTTGAGGAAAGCTTTATCTCTCCTTGCTATTCTTTTGAACTCTGCATTCAAATGGGTATATCTTTTCTTTTCTCCTTTGCTTTTCACTTCTCTTCTTTTCACAGCTATTTGTAAGGCCTCCTCAGACAGCCATTTTGCTTTTCTGCATTTATTTTTTCTTGGGGATTATCTTGATCCCTGTCACCTGTACAATGTTACGAACCTCCGTCCATAGTTCATCAGGCATTCTGTCTATCAAATCTAACCCCTTTAACCTATTTCTCACTTCTTCTGTATAATTGTTAGGGATTTGCTTTAGGTCATACTTGAATGGTCTAGTGGTTTTCCCTAGTTTCTTCAATTTAAGCCTGAATTTGGCAATAAGGCATTCACGATCTGAGCCACAGTCAGCTCCCAGTCTTGTTTTTGCTGACTGTATACAGCTTCTCCATCTTTGGCTACAAAGAATATAATCAATTCAATTTCAGCATTGACATGGTGTTGTCCGTGTGTAGAGTCTTCTCTTGTGTTGTTGGGAGAGGGTGTTTGCTATAACCAATGCATTCTCTTGGCAAAACTCTGTTAGCCTTTGCCCTGCTTCATTCTCTACTCCAAGACCAAATTTTCCTGTTGCTCCAGTTGTTTCTTGATTTCCTATTTTTCCATTCCAGGCCTTATAAGGAAAAGGACATCTTTTTTGGGTGTTAGTTATTGTAGATCTTCACAGAACTGTTCAACTTCAGCTTCTTCAGTGTTACTGGTTGGAGCATAGACTTGGATTACTGCGATATTCAATAGTTTGCCTTGGAAAGGAACAGAGATCATTCTGTCATTTTTGAGACTGCATCCAAGTACTGCATTTCAGACTCTTGTTGACTATGATGGCTATTCCATTTCTTCTAAGGGAATTTTGCCCACAGTTGTATATATATTGGTCATCTGAGATAACTTCACCCATTCCAGTCCATTTTAATTCGCTGATTCCTAAAATGTCAACATTCACTCTTGCCCTGTCTTATTTGACCACTTCCAATTTGCCTTGATTTAGGGACTTAACATTCCAGGTTCCTCTGCAATATTGCTCTTTATAGCATCGGACCTTGCTTCCATCACCAGTCACATCCACCGCTGGGTGTTGTTTTTGGTTTGGCTCCATCTCTTTATTCTTTCTGGAGTTATTTCCCCACTGATCTCCAGAACATACTGGGGACATACCCACGTGAGGAGTTCATCTCTCAATGCCCTGTCTTATTGCCTTCTCATACTGTTCTTGGAGTTCTCAAGGCAAGAATACTGAAGTGGTTTGCCATTCTCTTCTCCAGTGGACCACATTCTGTCAGAACTCTCCACTATGACCCATCCATCTTGGGTGGCCCCACATGGCATGGTTCATAGTTTCATTGTTTGGCTCATAGTTTCATTCATGTTGGTACATACACATTTAGTGCCCCAGGACCTCTCTCCTTTGTGAAAGACATGGTGATGTTCAGCTGTAAGTTTCAATTCAAATGTGGATGCCTTGGTTTTTTTTTTACCAGCTTGTCTATATCTTTGCTACTGAAAATGTAATCTGTAGACTACCTGGGTATCATCTGGGATCCAGTTAGTGACACCCCACTGACACTTAATGAAACGGTCCACACCCAGATCTACTGAAACAGAATCTGCATTTGAATAGGTTCTCCAGGCCATGGGGTCACAAAGAATCCAACATGACTGAATGACTGGACAACAACAACCTGAGTACTTATATGAACATTAGAATTTGAGAAGCTTTGATCTTTGTGATTTCCTTAGTATATGTAGAATAATGGAAGAGCAATACAGGAAAACCATGCAATAGACATTCATAAACATTCTTATGTTTATTCAACATAAAATATTTGAGTATGTTGTATGCACCATTCCCTCTGTCAAGAGCTAAGGACACAGCTATGAATAAGTCAGACTATCCTGCTGTGTGTATGGAAGTTTCTAGGTATGTAGATACTTTAGCTATGAGCCCAGCACTGTAACAGGTAACATAGGATTGCAAGAGAAGTGTAATTCATTTTGTCCAATACTTATAAACAATTAGTATATGTGTAAGTGCTGTAGGAGCTACATGGGTTTATAAAGGTGTAGGCACTGCCCACAAAGATTTTACATATAGCGGCAAGAAAGTTCCCAGCTTTTATAACCCGTTTAAGTCAATAAGATGTACATACACAAAGTAGTTTGAGAATAATACAAATATAATAAATTATATTATGTGAATTACAAATGGTATTGAAATTAAAAAAGGAAAAATGTGCTTCAAGTATGTTCCAGAAAACCCTGGACAAGCATATTGGCCAACTAATAATACTTGGATTAGGTTCCAGGATGAGACCTGAGATGGCTGTTGAAAAGCAAAACATATTTATGGTAGTCTGAAGAAGGAAGAATTTTCAAGTAGATAGGTTTTTAAAAAAATAAATAAATCTAGATTTGGAAGTTTGGAAACCATTGAGTTTCTTTATAAGTATATATGCAGTTGAATACATTAGGAAACAAACTGGGAGAGAGACCTGTATCTAGATTACAGAGTAAAGGATCAACCCAATGGAATGTGGGATATCAAACCAGTGGCATAAAGGAATAGCTCATTTCTCTACAGGGCATTTTCACATGGACAGAGAAGACTGGTGGGCTGCAGTCCATGGGGTTGCAAAGAGTCAGGCACAACTGAACAGCTAACACTTTACAGGGGCTTTGAAGATATCTGACTCACAGCTGCAGTTGTACTAAGGTCCAGTCTAATGGAAAGACAGAGGTTCAGAGGTCAGAAGACCTGAAATTTTGCTTTTCAAAATCTTGCCCAAGTAATACTGTAGTAATGAACATCACAATCCTCACTTCTTTTTCTGAAAAAAGAATGATTTCATTTCTGCCACTGTCTCAGCAAACATATGACAACCCCCAGGCCATGTCTTTCACCCCTACCCTCCAGAGGATTTCATACATTCAGCATGACTATCTCTTATGGAGCTTGAAAATTGAGATGATGTGTCTTTCTGACATGGTTGCCCTCAAAGCCTCACAAAGTGCCTACAACAGCCTTGAGTCCTGAATCTTCCTGGATAATTCTGTTTTCAAATATTCTGTCTCAAAGCCTCTCAAAGTACATTTTTTTTTTTCAAATTAATCAAGTGGGGAATAATGAGCTTTGAAACCAGATAGATTTGAACCAGATTTCCAATCATCATCAATTACCAATCTTTTCTGAGACTTAACTCCCATGTTAGTAAAATGAAGATAATATTTACTCTATAGAATTATCATAAAGATTATAGATAATGTATGTAAGGCCTAGCACAGTACTACACAAGGAGTAAGCCCAATAAAAGGTAGATTGTATACCCATATATAGTTACATAAAATAGATGCTCCCCATATGTGTACACATGTGTATTTTTCCCTGTAACCACTTTATCTCTGATTTTCTACTCAGTTATGTTCAGTGCTCATTCACTTTCAGTGAGGGTTCTATTCACTTTTCAACATCCTTTTCTTTACTCCTTTTCACTCTGTACATCAAATCTGTCATGGAAAGGTCACACATGCCATGAATGAAGGTTAAGAAGCCTCTGTAGCAGTATCTCTCCTCCTTCCCCTACTTATGACCGTCTGTGCCCCCAAGAAAGAAAGTCTTTCATAGCTACAATCTAAGCATAGCTAAATTAGCTTGATGCTTTCTTTCTCTAGTTCTTTTTTTTATGGGGCATGAGAATGAAATTTTATTTATGGTAAGTGCTCTATAAATTAAATAGGTAAATGACCATCTAGTAACACCATTTTCATTTATTAATTCATGGAGCAAAGTTGGCCTCCTGCTCTGTGTCAGTCAGTATAATACTCATGAGGTGCCAAAAAAACAATTACACACTTTTGAAAGTTCACATTTCAGTGAGAGAGTCAGATAAATATAATACAATGTGAAAAGATTTATAATTTAGTTAATTCTAGCTGCTATAACAAAAAAACATGCATAATGGTTCAAATATGATCAACATTTCTCATTCATATAAAGTCTGAACTGGGTGACTGATCAGAGGGCAAATTCTCCTTGAAGAGATAATTCAGGGGCCCTGGCTCCTTCCTTCTCCTAGGCTATACCATCTCCTAAGTCTAGTGGTTACCAGCAGAAAGGAAATAGATAACAGGAACTGGCATATGCAAGCTTTCTGCTCACATTCCACTGGCTGTAAGGCAGTCAAATAGCCATGCTTAACTGCACGGGAAACTGAGAAATGTTGCCATGCTCTATGCTCAAGAAGAAAAGGAATCAGATGTGATGATCAGTTGGTCAGACTCGACCACCAAAGATAAGTCTAGAGTGCTGCTGGCTGATGACTTTCTGAGTTTGTGCAGTTTTTTACGTCCTTGCCAGGTGTAAGGGTAGAGGTATGGTGGGTAGGAGGTATCATAAGGTTACTTTCATTCAAAACAGATATATTAAATACTTAAATCCTGCCAGTCATCATATGATATATTAATCAGAATAATCTCCTGCTGCCTTCAGGGAATTTATAGACTAGACTCTTGAACCAGGAACCTCAGCATCACCAGACGGTTACCGGAGATTCACACCAAATGAATCAGAGGTGACTCATATGTATATGAAAGTTTGAAAAGCACTGGTCTAGGGCTTTTTATAGGTACCTCTCTCAGTTTTGAGTCCCATAGATTTGTAAGAGCCCTAAATTTCACCAGGAGGAAAGCCTGCACAGGAGGCTGGTAGGCATGGGAAGGGCTGATGAAGAGAAAGGAACTGATTGGAAGCCCAGGGTAGAGCATTAAGGGTGGGTTAATGGGGCTTTCTGGACAGGGCATCAATATCCACATACCAGCTCATCAAGGTCCTCACAAAGATCTATGTTACACTCATCTACACTATTCCATGTGATTATTTATGTGTCCCCAGATGTAATATTGTAGCTTAATCTTCACACACTTGAAAATTATAAGCATTTATGAAACTTATGAATTATAAGGGTTTTTTCTATACTGATGGAAGAAAACCCTTTTTATGCAAAGCAGTTACTCAGTAGTCCTGCCCTGAATATTCTATACCTGAATGTAAAGTCGAAAACATAAATGCGCCAATAAATTTTTTTAAGTTTTAAAAAATAAAATTTCATATTTCCTAGAGCAGACATTTGTATAGAATTTCTCAAACTGCTCTGACACAAATACACTTAAACTGCATTTAAAATCTGACAAATTTGGACTGAAATTTATGCCAGCTCTACCAGGTTAGGACTTATGACTTCATTTGCCTTAGAAGCGTGCTATATGTTCAGCGACTTCACCATTATTCATTTTTCATTCTAACTTCTCTCTCTTCTGCTCTGTTTTGCCCCCCTTGCCTCCTCTTCCTTACAAGAAAGTACTCTTGCTATTCATATACCTTGGTAAACAGAATGACTGAAAAACTGAGATCTAAGCAGACAGTATCACCTGGTGTAAAAGAAGATGGCTTGGAATTTATAATTAGAAGCCTATTTCAGCTTCCTTCATAGGACTGTTGAAATTATTTTCAAGGGTGTCTTGACTGCCTTGAAATTGAATGTCATTGAGGATTTTTTTTTTTTTTGTGCCCTCTCTTGTTTCCTTGGCGACAGGTTGGTGATGCAGCTGCTGAAATCCACTGTCTCCTTGGAGATACTGGTGTGGGCAGGTTGCAAACCATTGGTAATATCTGTGATGGATACTGAACCTGACCAAATCTTTTCATTCTAGTCAAGCTATATACACCTAAAGAAATTGACCTAATAGGAGAATGGCTTTACAGTATAATTTTTGGCATGGCTCTCAGTGAAGAAAGTATTAATCTTTCTTTTTAAAATAGTTTACCATTGCATACAAAACTTAATACTGAGTTCTTGAAATGTAGACCTTTCAGGTAATTGTACACATCGCTTTAGTGTCAGAGTAATATATTGCCAAATAATTATTCTGTGTTAATATAAAGTCTGAGAGAAGAAAGCAAGGAATCAGGAGACAGGACCCTCTCCTCTGGATTTTGTCAGGCATATGATCCTCCTTGGGCAGGTACATCCAACACTCACTTGCCATCATTTGAATTGTTGCTTAGTTGCTAAGCCATGTCCATCTCTGTAACCCCATGGAGTATAGCCCATCAGACTCCTCTGCCCGTGGGATTTCCCAGGCAAGGATACTGGAGTGGGTTGCCATTTCCTTCTCCAGAGTGTCTTTCTAACTTAGGGATTGAACCCACATGTCCTGAATTAGCAGGTGGATTCTTTACCACTGAGCTATCAGGGAAGCCCCATCCCTTGAATGCTGCTGCTGCTGCTGCTAAGTCGCTTCAGTCGTGTCTGACTCTGTGTGACCCCACAGACAGCAGCCCAGCAGGCTCCCCCATCCCTGGGATTCTCCAGGCAAGAACACTGGAGTGGGTTTCCATTTCCTTCTCCAATGCATGAAGGTGAAAATTGAAAGTGAAGTCGCTTAGTCGTGTCTGACTCTTAGCAACTCCATGGACTTCAGCCCACCAGGCTCCTCCATCCATGGGATTTTCCAGGCAAGAGTACTGGAGTGGGGTGCCATTGCCTTCTCCGATCCCTTGAATGTCCTCTATTTACTCCCTTTCCCTGTCTTCTAGAGGGTAACACTGATGGGTGATATCCACTTTCAATCTCATCACACTTTCTCTGCATATCACAGGCATGATCATAATACCTAACTAATAACTATTGGAAAGGGAGTAAGTAGAGGACAAAGGTCAAATGGGATGGGAGCAACACTTAAGATGGCCAGAGAGACAGATAGACATGGCTATTAAAGTTGCAGAAGGGTAAGGATCTAGGGATGCAGGTTGACTTAGCACCAAAGATAGAATAGCCTAGATACTCAAGAAGAATGAACAAAGACTTTACATAAACACGATAAACAGAGGGGGACCCAGGTATTAATTTAAAAAACACTTAAGATTAGTGCAACAGGTCAGCAGAGAAGATGGAGTTAGACAATAGAAAAATTGCAATTGAATTCAATTGAAGAGTTTAGAATGAAATTGCCTTATTCTTTAAATAACTGAATTCAACCAATTGCTATATTTATGTTGGGAATAGATCCAGAGAAAAAGAAAACTGGATAGAGAATGTGTTTAACCTGAAGATTATGCAGAGGAAAAGAATGATAAGAAAATATAGTGAGTGTGGAGGCTCCTAAAATTATGTAAAGGAGAAATAGGTAAAGCAAACGATTAAGTCAGGTGGACAAGAACACTGGTCATAAAATATCAAAGGAAAGAAAATACCTACTAGGGCAACTCAACTGAAGAAAAGTATATACTAAACATATTTAATAAACACATATGCGAAACAGGTAATAGTTACTATGATGCATACTAAGAAGCAATATAAAAATGATAAATTTTTCACTGCCCCCATTATGGCTTATGAATATTCTAGGTGATGAGCTGCTCTGGAAGTCTAGAAAAATGTGCAGATAGTTTGCTTATTGTCCTCCCAGTGCTGATAGTCCATTCAGATAGCAAGGAATAGATATCTTGGGAAAAGATATTTTCCTACAGTAGGTTTTTCAAGAACATATTCACTCATCTAACCTTTTGCTCCCTCCATTGACATGAACAGCACAGCTGAATGAATCAGCCCAGTAGTTTTCCTTCATATGATGGAAAAAAAAACACACAGTGTAGGAATGAAATGGAAAAAGAAAGAGTGAGCAGAGAATTCTCGTAACTGATGTAGTCAGTGGTTAATTGCATGGGTTTTGGAGTCAGGTAGCCTGTGCTATACTGGAATCACTAATCTAGATTTTAAGAGCTATATGATGTTGAGGGAAGTAATTAATTTATCCAAGCATCAGCATTTCTATCTCTAAAATGGTGGTAATAAAAATAATACCTAACTAATAAGGCTATCTTGGATTAAACCAGGAAATGCATGTAAAACTTATTACATAGTTCTTGGCACATAAAGAAACCTTAGCTATTATAGTTTATGATGATCAACAGACTTAACTAGTTAAACTAATTGTGAAATCATTCTTAAGTTTAACCTCTGAATGGGACAACTATATTGAATAAAAGGAAGTAAATATCTCATTTCCAATTCTTATCTGATAATATCTCTGATTCTACCTTTATATGCACAACAGGGCTTACTAAGGCCTTCAAAATCAGTCAATGTATTAATATTAAAGTGTTAGATAATGATAGACCTGTCTCTTATACACATCTATAGTGGTTGACTTCACTGAAGAGATAGGGCTGAATATGTAACAACTGCACATAAGGTCATATGAGTTTAAAAACCCTTCACATTATATTAAGTTTCTTCTATTTCAGGTTAATTCAACAATTGCCAAATTCCATTTCCTGACAAAGACACCAGGACCACATAGGACTTGGGAACTAAGACTACTCTGCCAGTGAATGGGTCTTCCTATAGTTCCATGCATTATCTTAAAAGTCAAGGTGTTTGCATTGTATTGCAATGAAACTTTAAACCACAACTCTTAAATTTAAACTCTACTTCTAAAAAGTAATCATCATTATATACCTATATAGAGTCCTTTCATTGCTTAAGTTTATAAACTTCCATCAGAAACGTAGACACTGAGGTACCGTAAGACGTTGTTATGAAAATGTGCCAATTTTTTTGTACAAGTCAAAATTTTATTCCATGTTGAGCTAGAACAGTAAGATTGTTCTGAATGAGTTGATCCTTCCTTGTCGAGTATAATTTCCTGGCTCAGTTCCACACTTGTGACTAAAAAGTTATGTTGCATGTGAGGGACGACTGACAGTTCTTCTGGCCTTATTAAAATTTCTTAGTAAAATAAATTAACTAATGTGAAGTGTTCAATATTCACCCTGTTTATTTTCAGTTTTAAAAAGTATATGTGCATTTCTGAAAGACGTGTAAAATGAAGTATTAAATCAGTTTTTTTCCAAGAAAGTAAATAGTGAACTCCATCGTGTACATACTCTTTTTTGTGATATAGTATGAACATGTAAATACAGGTTAAAGAGCCTGTCTTTTCTTTGGTGTTGGTTTGTGTAAACTCACTAGTGAATTCTTTGAAGGATTAAACAGTAATCCAGATGGACAGGCCAACTTGCATGTCCATTTAAAGTGTGAGCCATGCAGTTCTAGCCATTCGGCAGACCCTAGCCATGAGGTCGCCAGCCAAGTCATTGACCCTGGGGTGCCTCTGGTCTGTTGCTAACTGCTTGATTTGGCATTGGGACTAGATCTATTCGTATAATAAACAGTTGACTTAGATGTGGAAAACAGCAGGAGAATAAAAAAAAAAAAGGTGTAGAAATGTCAATGCATCTATCATTTATTGAGCTCCTATTGTTTGCTGGGTTATGTAATGGTAGTCTACATACCATTTATATATACAACTTTCATTTACTCCTAATGATAGCTCTGTTAATCAAGTATTAAAAGGTACTTTTACTGAGTGTCTGCTATCCCAATGTACTCTTCTTAGGGATTTTACTTGTATTTCCTAAATTAGTCCCTATACATTTTATGAACAAGTAAACTGAGGCTTATTTGAGTTCAGTACTTCGCTCAAGGTCGTATAACTCATGGTAAGTGGTAGAACTAGACGGAAAAGGTAGTTCTTCACATTTCTTCTTTTTTTGTTCTCTTGTGATTTGATTGTTATATATACAGATATTTTTGAAATGAAAATAGAATAAAATTAAATTCATCTTGGCCAACTATCTTTTAATATAGAGCAGAGGTCAGTTACTTGATAAAATAGGGTAAAATGTTCTAGGTCAGCTGGCACCATCAGCACCAAAAGAGCACGAAGATAAAGCAGGATATTTGAACCCGGAGAGCAAAGTAGAGTTCATGTGAAATGAACGGACCAAAAAAGCAGTGATGATTCTACAAGAGGATAGAAATAAACACAATTAGCTGTTGGGTGGGGCTTCCCAGGTTGTGCTAGTGATAAAGAACCTGTCAACGCAGGAGACACAAGAGACATGGGTTCAGACCCTGGGTCAGGAAGATCTCCTGGAAGCAAGCATGGCAATCCACTCCAGTATTCTTCCCTGGACAGTCCCATGGACAGAAGAGCCTGGTAGGCTACACTCCATACAAAGAGTCAGACACGAGAAAAGCAACTTAACACACACACACTGCGGTTGGGTGATGAGGGAGACTGGCTGACTGGCCTGTCCTTAACAGAAGGGAGGGGCCGAGCATAGGGATAGTGTGTGTATTAAGTGGACTAAAACCAGAAATCAAGCAGACTAGCATGTGAGGAACCACGAGAGGCGCAAGCTCAGAAGTGGGTCAGGAAGCCTGGTAGACAAGGAGCAACATCAAGAACAGGCTCAACACCAGGGAACAATTTGTCTCTTGGATCTGCTATGGGTTTCACTGTTGTGCCAACAGTTTGTCTCTTGTTTCTGTGTAGTTTTCACCCACAAATTTCTTAGGGATTTTGTTTGGGGAAGGAACTCATCATGTGGACAGTTTACAACTGGTAAATTCTAGGAGAGAGGTCCATCATCTGACTGGGAAGAAGGCAAGAAGATATCACAGCTCAGGACACACCAACTCAAAACTTGTTTGATGAGTTAAATTCAGATAAATTACCAAAATTAGAAGGCATCCACTCAATAGCTTCTAAGAAATTGAAGCTGCAGCTTTGGTATGCATGTCTAAATATGGACAGGTAGTCTTTAGCTATCATTGCTATGAAGAGAATTTTTGTTCTTTTTTCTCCAAGATTCTCTCTACCTCTGGACAGAATACCTCATCAAAGGTCCACTATATTTTCAAACTTGTATTTTTCAATCCAAAGGGAAGTCTCTGAGAGGGAGAGATGCTTGATAACCAGAATTTCAGGGAACCAATATGGGCCGTGTTCAAGTGGCTCTGAACAGACCACCCTGCTTTAAGCTCCAGGGAATCCCTGGGCCACAGCTGCCAGAGTAAGGGGAAATCACAGGAGTGAATCAGGCACTTGGGTGCATGTTATAAAGCCTGGAAAACATATGACTACATAGTTAACCTTCCTTGGGGTTTGCTTATTAATACTTTGACTTTTTTCCTTCCATTGATTTGCACCTTGAATAGCTGGGTGAGCATGTCCTGTGTAGAAGGGACTCCATGAAGGAAGCTGAAGGAAAGTAAAGGGTAGAACATGGTCCCAAAGGCAAAGCTCTGAGCCCTCAATTAATGGAAGATCATAGAGCAAAAAGGCTAGAATGTGTCTGGTTTGGGGTACCTGGAATAGTTTAATCACCTATGAAATTTGTTATATATATATATATATATATATGAACTCTTTAATCCTTTTAGTGGAGTTGGGGTACTACATTTGACTTCAAATCTACTCAGCAAAATTTATGTGATTAGCATTTTTGTATAATGTTCAAGTTAAATCAAGATATAGGTAGATAGGTAGATACTTTAACAGAAGTTAAAGGGTGAAGGAGTTTTCTGTCTTATAAGAGGAAAAGAATTGCTCCTTTGGGGCGAATTGGCTCCTTATTCTATTGCAAAACCCACCTAAATAACTCCGTAGCTACAAAAATACAAAGCAAGAGTCTACACATTGTTCTTTAAAACAAAACTAAAATGGAAGATGATCTTCTCTGTGAGAAACTAAAGATTCAGTTTGGTGATATGAATTATGATGTAGGTCTGCCCAGAAAAAGACTGCTTCAAATGAGGTTGCTTTGGGGTCAGGCTGGGATGGGGTAAGGAGGATATTTATCTTCTCTATAAGGATTCTAACTGCATCATGTTTATAAATTCTTGCTTACAGTTCTGGTGAATGTGTGTGTGTGTGTGTGTGTGTGTGTGTGTGTTTCTTGGACCCTTCAGTCTGTGAGCTGAGACCCAGAAACCTAAGAAGCACCACCCACAGGTTGGATCGTCTCTTCCCACTGTAAAACCATTTCAGCAAGATAACTTAATTACATCAAATCGGTGGAATTCTATCTAGATTTGTGCTCTTGATCTATATTTTTAATAATTTAAACTGAAAAAGTTACCAGTAACTCTACTGCTAGATATATTGAAGAGAAATCAAAGCATATGGCCACATAGGATCTGGTACATGCAATTTCATAGTGCACTGTGATTCATAGCTCCATCATAATAGTCCAAAGTCTATCAGCTGATGAATGAATAAACAAAATGTGGTACAGCCATCCAGTGGAATATAATTTAACATTAAGAAAGAATGAAGTTCTGGTAATGCTACAACATGGACAAATCTTGAAAATATTATGCTAAGTGAAATAAGCCAGTCACATATGACCATAATAATTCTGGCGAATGTGTGTATATTTTTGTATCTTTCAATTATATATTGTATGTTGTACCATATACTGTATGTTTTGGTTTATGTGAAATGTCCAAAATGAGCAAATCTCTAGAGACAGAGTTGAGATAGTGGTTGCCAGGGAGTGCAGTGGGAGGGGAGCAGGAATGGGAAATGATAGGATATGAGATTTTTTGAGGATGGAGTGATAAAATTGTTCTAGAACTAGATTGTATTGATGGTTGCACAACACAGAGAATATATAAAAACCACTGGACTGCATAGTTCAAATAAGTGAATTATAGGACTGTCAATTAAAATCTCAATTTAAAAAATTCTGATTGATTCGGAGTTTGGGCAGTGTACTTCTCTTGGACATAAACCTGTATGGACTCTGGAACCAGAATGCCTGGATTCGAATACAGGCTGTACCATTTAACAGCTATGTAATCTTGGGCAAATTACTTAACTACTTTGCATTTCAATTTCCTTATCTATAAAATGGGGAAAATAATTGCATGTATTCATGAGATTATCTTAAACTTCAGATGAATTAATAATTTACTTAGAACTTAACACAATATAAATATTTGTTATTATTTTAACTGTCATCCTTACTGAAGTGTTGTCATATCAAGACCTGAGAACAGGGTTAGACCCTTGTGGCTAGGAAGTGGTATTACACTTATGTTTGTATGTATGCTAAGTCACTTCAGTCGTATCCAACTCTTTGTGACCCCATGGACTGTAGCCCACCAGGCTCCTCTGTCCATGGGATTTTCCAGGCAAGTGTACTGGAGTTGGTTGCCATGCCCTCCTCCAGGGGATCTTGCCAATCCAGGGGCAGTACCTGAGTCTTTTTTGGCAGGTTGATTCTTTACTACTAGCGCCACCCGGGAAGCCCCATTTCATTTACAAGAAGTGGTTATACCCAGTGGCAGTCATCCTGATAAGTCTCTGACCTTGGGACAGGTGATGAGGTTTGGGAAAGTAGGATTTAATAAGTCACCAAGGTTCAGCTTCTTGTTCTTTCTGAGCCAATGACTGTTGCAAATTCTGAGAACTGTAGACTGGAGCAAACTCTCAGTGTTGGAGTTAAATCAGCCCCTGCCTCTGGAGAAACTCTTGGAAGGATGCAGGAAGCATAGAGAGTTGGTCAGGAAATGATGTAAGTAACATGTGAATGTGTACCTGGCCTTGAGCTCTGAAAGCAGCACTTCCAGAAGCAGTGGAAGGTAGCTGTTGACTGTGATTCCCTCTGCCACCCAGGAACTTTCAGTACAGGCCCTGAGAAGGCACAGCTGACTCAACTAGGCTCTGGGGGGTGAAGAGAAGGATGTGCTTCGTATTTCCAGGAGAGGACAGCCTGGCTGGGTCCCACCCCAGGACTAGTGGAATGATTACAGAATTCACTGGAAAGGTCAGAAGTCCCAGACACATAGGAGGAGCTCAATAAAAGTGTAATCAGTTGTCATTAGATGGGGTGGAGCTTGGTTAAGTCCAGAGCACACATGATTTGAGGGGAAAGGAAAAGCTTGAACTGACAATGGAGCCCTGACAAGGCCTGGAAAGGGCTAGGTGAGTAGGTGAGGGACTGGTGTCCTACTACACAGGTGAAGCTTAGAGCCACTATAATTGGGGTCCTTGGGTTGCCATAATCTCACACATACTTGCAGGCTTAAGAAGCCCAATATTTATCACATGTGAGATGGTTCAACTTTCAAGACACAAGAGTTTAAGGCCAAGTTTTCCAAAACCAGCTCACCATCATTTTCCATAAGACAAAAACATCTCAAATCTCTCATAATTGTATCTCCTGTCAACATTCTATATGACTTTATTTGTCATTCTCAAACACAAGTTTATGAACTTCTTAAGAGAAAAAAAAGACAAATTGTTGGATTCTTAGATTTTGAAACTTGGGAAGAAAACACGTTTAATAATCCAAATGACTTCATGAGAGGTGATGTTACATTCTTACACATTATGCACTGATGGTATGTCTGAGATGGAAGAAGCTTTAAGCATCACATAATTTTATTTTTCAGATGATGAGTCTGAGGCCAGAAAGTTGTAAAATTTGTTCTCAACCTGGTTGAGAACACATGTTTCTTAATATCCAGCCCAGGACTCCTTCACCATATTATAAGACCTTTCCATTGCTGTTAAAAAAAAAAAGTCTCAAATTTTATGTTCTAAAATAAAATGCCTATTTAAAATTTAAAACAAAAAACTGGGGGGAGCAATAAGACTGGAACATGAATACAAAAAGTATGTGAAGTGTACCTTAAAAACAACTATTAAGTGTGATTATTTACACATGTAGATCAATATTTGGATATGATAGATATAATAATTGCATTTCCAACCCTGTAAGCCTCTTATTTTGCTTTTCTAGAGAGAAAAACATATATTCTTATATCACAAAAAATATATCTCTGGCTGAAGAGTCATCTTTTAGGGACTACTTTTTAAAAATGCATTTCCCTTTTTTTTAAAATTTCAGTTTATTGGAATGAGATGATATTTGGTCTAAAACTAACCTTTGCTGGCCCAGCTGTTTTACTCAAAACTATACTTCCTTTGGTCTCTTGTCTCCCAATCTTCCACCTCCCACAAAACTAAATGTAAAGTGTGTACACATATTTCAGCACTTCCAAACCCTGAAGAAAAAACCCACAGAAGTAGATTTACAATGGCAAAATGGTGGTGTTAGCCAGAGCTTCGATGGCCCTGCAGTAAAAGAGAACTTGTATCGCGCAAAGTTTCAAATCCAAACTGACAGGAAATTTACTCTCCCCGCCTTTCATGCCCCCCTCTAACCTGCCATCGCAAATGTAGACATTTTATTTAAATGGTCTGATCTTTGCCCTCTCCATTCCCGTGATTATCGCTTTCTAATCTCTTCTTAAGGAGACTTTGTACAAGTTTCCTTTTCCGTTGTGTATCTAGCACTGTGTTTGGCTGTCCCGGGTCTTCGTTGCTGCGTGAGGGCTTCCTCTGGTGTGTCAGCTGGGCTGCTCTTCGCTGAGGTGTGCAGGCTCCTCCTGCGGCGGCTTCTCTTGTTGCAGAGCACAGGCTCGCGGTACTCTAGCTTCAGTAGTGGTGGTGCTGGGCTTAGTTGTTTTGCAGCGTATGGAATCTTTCCAGACCAGGGGTCAGACCTGTGTTCCCTGCATTGGCAGGTGGATTCTCAACCACTGGATCACCAGGGAAGCCCCCCTTTAAGAAAACTCTTGACAAGGCCACCCTGACATCAGACTGGGCAAAAAAAGGACCTCTTCTGAGTCCGATAGTGGATAGAAGGGCTCTCAGGTGATTCAGAGAAGGGAGACTTGTGTACTATTCTTAACACTGACTTATTCAAGCATGTCCTCCTTTGAAGGCTGACATCTCTGAGGATGTGTTAGGTATTGAGCCAGGACCCTGAACTCAGCTCAGATTAACTCCATTCATTCCCTAGAGATTGGAAATGTGTCTTCTTTTTCCTAGTATTTCCTGCACTTACCTCTCAGTGCCCTGCATAGACAAGGCTTCACAATGCAGCTGTGTATATATTTGATTTATTGAGATATAATTGACGTAGCATATGTACAATATAGTTTTACTGAATAAATACATGTATTTTAAAACTAGTGATATTCTTTCAGGCAAAAATATTCATTGAGCCCCTCACAAATCTTCATCCATTTGCTTGCTGATATGCTCAATGAGGAGTTTTATTCCTTTTCTTAAAGTTTTGATAACTATGAAAATACAAATTCCGTGGCAGTCCAGTGGTTAAGACACCATGCTTCCAATGCAAGGAGTGCAGGTCCAATCCCTGTTCAGGGAACTAAGATCCTGCATGCCGCATGGTATAGCCAAATTTACATATATATACACACATGCACACAAATATAATATATATCATTAGTATATATAATAATAATAGGAATAATAATATAACAATAAAATTTAATCTTTAATGAATCCTTAATTGCAAATAGAGCTACCTTACGACCCAGCAATCCCACTGCTGGGCATACACACCGAGGAAACCTGAATTGAAAGAGACACATGTACCCCAACGT
>SJYC01058893.1:0-41362 GCA_006408675.1 Madoqua kirkii
TCCATCCACGCTGCTTCCAAGGCGTTTCTCATTTCTCTGTTGATGGACGTTTCAGTTGGGACTCCGTCTTGAAGGTTGTCTGTAGTGCTGCCCTGAGAATAGGAGAGCAAGGATTTTAAATTACGATTTTCTCTGGATCTCAGGCAAGGGGCCCTGGGCTTGCCGGTGCAGGTGAAAACTCTGTATACTTAGTGATTTAAGGACTGTCTATACCGTTTGCCTTCGTGGCTGCACCCACCCCTTTCCCTCCCCGCCCACAGTGTAGGCGGTCTCCCTGCCCCCTCACCCTCAGCAGGATTCACTCTCATGGAGGATGGTCACTCTCTGAGGTCTGAGCTGACACCTCGCTCTAGCCTTGAGTGGCGTTTCTCTAACCGTGAGGCTGAGCATATTTTCATGTGCTTCTTGGCCATCTGCACGCCCTCTTTGGACAAACATCCATTTAGATCTTTGGCCCGATTTGCCATTGGGTTGATTGTTTTTTTTGTTTTTTTGTTTTTTTTTTTTCCCATATTGAGTAGCATAAGCTGTTTGCATGTTTTGGAGAGGAATTCCTTGTTTTAAAATTCGGTTGCAAACCTTTTTTTTCTCATTTTGATGTTTGTCTTTTTCTTTCCTTTAGGGTTTTCTGTGCTGTTGGAAAGCTTTTGGAGTTAATGAGGTTCCTTTTGTTGAGTTTTATTTCTTTTTTTGTTATTGTAAGAACTGATCTAAAATGAACTTGCTGCAATTTTGATCAAATCGTGTTCTGCGTATATTTTCCTCAAGAAGTTTAGAGTAATTGTCCTTCCATTTAGCTCTTTAATTGATCTGGCGTTTTCTCTTTCTGTCAGCGGTTATGGAGAGACGTAACTTAAGGAACCTCCAGCTGGCTGTTAACAACTGACATCGGCGGCAGTGTAGGAGGGTCCCGCCTGCTCACACCCTCTCCAGGATTTACTGTTTGTAGACTCTGTGACACAGGCCGTTCTGACCGGCGTGCAGTGATGCCTCCTTGTGGATTTGATTTGCATTTCTCTAGTAGTGGCGCTCAGCATCTTTTCCTGGGCTTTTTGGTCATCTGGATGCCTTCCTCGGATAGGGTCCATGTAGGTCTTGGCCCGTTTTTCTACTGGGTTGACTGTTTTTCTGATCTTGACCTGTGTGAGCAGTTTGCATGTTTGGAGATGAACTCCTGTCTTTAACTTCGGTTGCAAACATTTTCCCCCTCTGAGGGTTGTCTTTTTCTTTCCTTTCCGGTTGCCCTTTCTGTGCAAAAGCTTTTCAGGTAAATGAGGTGCTTTTCTTTTCTTTTGAATTATTCTGAGCATAGATCCCAAAAGAACTTGCTGTGATTTGTGTCAAAGCTTGTTCTGCGTATATTTTCAAGTGGTTTAGAGGCATCGTGCCTCTGTCTGACTCTTTAGTCGATTTGGAGTTTCTTCTGTAAGCGGTTAGGGAGAGATGTAAACTCTTTGACTTTTCACTGCTTAAGGAGCCTCCACCCCGGCCTCCATCGCGGCTGTTAACAACTCACATTCCCAGCATCGGTGCAGGAGGGTCGCATTTCTCCGCAACCTCTCCAGCCTTTACTGCTTGTAGACTTTTTGACAAAGGCCGTTCTGACAGCTGTGAACTGACTGACCTCACTGTAGCTCTGGTTTGCCTTTCTAGAACATTTCATGATATTGAAAGCTTTTCGTGTGATATTTTTAAACACAGTGCGTGTAAAACTGAGCTCTCCAGACTGGCCTCTTCATCGTCTGCCCTGTTCCGAATTCTTTTTCCCCGGACCTACCCGAGACATTTGTTGAGGACTGGTTTATTTGCCTTGCAGCCCCTCGGGCCTGGTGAAAATCAAGTGCCGTCCGCCTGGGTTTTTCTGTTGTTGTTACCAAAAGCGGCCACAAGGCGGCAGCATTTCTCCATGCGCCGCTGTTCTGATTGCTTTGTTTTGGCTAATTTTTCCTTTCAGTGGGAGTAGTTGATTTCCGTTGTGTTTGTTTCAGGTTTACGGGGATTTGATCGGTTATACATAGACCTATATCCATTCTTTGGGGGGGGGGTTTCCCATGTAGGTTCTTTCAGTGTTTTCAGTAGACTGTTAAATATTGTCAACAGGCCTGCCTTGAAAGTAGGGGTTCAAGTATCATTTTAAGTCATGGTTTCCTCCGGATCTAAGGCAAGGGCTGGGCATGCTGGAGCCGGTGGCAAGTCTGTGTTTACTGTCCTAAGGAATCTCCATTCTGTTTTCATTCGTGGCTGCACCCACCCGTTTATATCCCCGCCCACAGTGGTGCTGGAGAAGACTCTTGAGAGTCCCTTGGACTGCAAGGAGATCCAACCAGTCCATCCTGAAGGAGATCAGTCCTGAGTGATCACTGGAAGCACTGATGCTGAAGCTGAAGCTCCAATACTTTGGCCACCTGATAGGAAGAGCTGACTCTTTTTTTTTTCTCTCCTCTATTAACTTTAATCACATTTTCAACATGCAGCCAAGAATGAAGCTTTGACAATAAGCCATAAATTTACACAGGTAGGCATTGTCACTTTTCTGCAGGAGCAAAACTAAGATAACACAAGCGAGCTGGTTATTTTCTTTCTTGTGCCTTTCTTCACTGAAGAGCAATGAAAATATACCTGAACAGTCTATCCATACCTCACATTCATTGGCCATAAGTCTCTTGAAATTATTGCATATAATTCTGCTTGGTTCATGGTAAATTTAAAAAGAAATCTATTAGTTCCTCAATTAGACTGTTAAATGCAGACTTTAAAAGATCACAGTGATGACAGAATTGGTACATGTTTCATCATAATACACCTGCTTATGAGAACAGACGTTCAACTCTAAAAAGGATTTACATTTAACATGGATCATTTGCCATGTGGGCACATACTTCTGGTTTACTCAGAGCCAGGATCTTTATACGGTTCCAGAGGGAGGCCTTGGCAGAATTTGCTGATTACTCATTAAATGGCTGAAACATGTAGAGACGGTATTTATCTTACAAAGCTTACCCACAGCAAAAACAGACGTAAAAATGAGGTAAAGACTATGGGCAAGATTATGGTTCTTGGAAAGGTTAAAAGTCAACTGTATTTCTGGTAAGCTTTTCCTTGTAAGCATGTTTTAAACAAAGCTGAAAACATGAAGTGTTGGAAGGCCACAATCTTAACAAGCATGTCTTGCTGTCCAGCGAAAACACAGCATTATACAACTTCTGCCAACAGGCCGTTCAGAGACCAGTGTGGCCCCATGTCACAGCAGAGACGCGGTTCTGACGCTCCTCTCTCTTCAATATGATCTCTGCTCCTGGGACAGCTGTTCCTGTCTACATGACTCATGGAATAACACTGTATACATTCCTTCAAGAGCCAAGGAGGCCACGAGAGGCAGACACCATCTCTGCCTTCTAAGCCACAATGATAAACCAATATTAACCCTGCAGAAGGATGAATTAAATTGCTTCCCTAAGAAGTCTGTACTTACGGTTAGTTCTCTGAGATAATCAATCAACGGAAAGCAAGACTGGTCCACATTACCCGAGAGCACGTGGACACCGCCTTCCTCCAACTCCTTCCCCTTTGAATGATCATTTAGAGGCACTTGAAACTGGAAAGAGGTGGCACTCCTCTAGGAAACAGGGCAGACTCCAGGAGAGGGCTCTGCCTTCCGACAGAAGAGTGCCATCGGATAGATTGCTAAGCTTGAAGCAGAGGCTAAATGGCTTGGTGGGAGGTGTTCTTTTGGGGGGCTGGGGATGTCGGTTTCTTCTCGTTCGGTCTTCACTGCTGTGGTCCGCGCTCTCAGAAGGCTGAGAACGTCGCCAGGCCCCTCTCCATCTCCACGTACTGCACTCGCAGCTTCTCCACGGCCTTCCGGTGCTCCTCGTCCACTTCTGCCCGCTTGCTGTGCTGCTCCGCCATGAAATCCTCCCACTGCGCCACGTGCTGTTTCCCACGAGCTGTTAAAAGGTCATTTTGAATCTTTTTTCGCTCCTGTTCCCTCTGCTGGAGTCGACACACCGAGTCAGTAGCAGCGTGCAGTCTCTGGAGAACCTGGCTTAAGCTGTCTTGCATTGTTGCTCTCCACGTCGGAAGAGTATGTCCATTTGTCTCAAGGATCATATTCTTCAGATTTTCAAGAACTCGCATTTCTCGAGGACCACGCTTTTCTTCAAATTCTTTCACAAAATAACGGGTTTCACCTTGGATAACTGGTCTGTGATCTAAGAGCCTTGAATGAATTTCTCCAAGATCTCTGATAATGAGGTGCGCCGGCGAGCCCGTGAACCCCAGAGAGTCCTTCTTCTTGCCGCCACCACCACTGCCGCCGCGGCTACCCGGGGCAGCCTCGCAACCCACCGGGGTCTCCGTCCCGCCGCCGCCCATCCTGGCCAGTTCTGCCTGAGCTAACTCATTTGAAAAGACCCTGATGCTGGGAAAGACTGAGGGCAGGAGAAGGGGACGGCAGAGGATGAGATGGCTGGATGGCATCACTGACTCGATGGACGTGAGTCTGAGTGAACTCCGGGAGTTGGTGATGGACAGGGAGGCCTGGCGGGCTGCAATTCATGGGGTTGAAGAGTCGGACACGACTGAGCAACTGAACTGAACGGAACTGAACCACAGAGTAGGCGGAGCCCCTGTTCCCTCCGCTCGGCAGCACTGCATCTTTGTGATCTTTTGGAGGATGGCTCTTCTGAGCAGTGTGAGTTGCTGCCTCCTTGCAGTTTTGATTGACATTTCTCTAACGGTGATCCTGAGCAATTTTTCACGTGCTTTCTGGCCATCTGGATGCCTTCTTAAGATGAAGGTCTATTTAGATCTTTGGCCTGTTTTTCTCTTGAGTTGATTGTTTATGCTATCCAGCTGAATGAACTGTTCACATGTTTTGGAGATGAATAAATTGTTTTAAAATTGGATTGTAACCCTTTTTTCCCACGTTGAGGGTTGTCTTTTTCTTTTGTTTAGAGTTCCCCTTGCCGTGCAAAAGCTTTTGAGGTTAATGAGGTTACTTTTGTGGAGTTCTGTTTTGTTTTTATTATTGAGTGTAACCAAGAAGAACTTAAGGTGGTTTATTTCAAAACCTATTCTGTCCATATGTTCCTCAAGTTTAGAGTATCCATCCTTCCATTTAGCTCTTTAATCAGTTTGGAGCGTTTTTTCTGTATGGGGCTAGGGAGGAACATAATTAGGTTCATTTTCCATTTGTTTGTGGGACTTCCCTGGTGGCTCAGAGGTTAAAGCGTCTGCCTGTAATGAGGGAGACCTGGGTTCGATCCCTGAGTCGGGAAGATTCCCCTGGAGAAGGAAATGGCAGCCCACTCCAGTATTCTTGCCTGGAGAATCCCGTGGACAGAGGAGCCTGGTGGGCTCTGAGCGACTTCACTTCACTTGTTTAAGGAAGCTGCAGGCTGTTCTCTGTTCTGGCTGTTAATAACTTACATTGCGAGTATTAGAACAGGAGAATCGCTTTTTCTCCAAAACGTCACCATTTACTGTTTGTAGAGTTTCTGACAAGTCATTCTCGCCAGTGTGAGCTCATACCTAGTTGTAGTTTTGATTCACATTTCTCTAAAATTACTCCATGTTGAAAGGTTTCCATATGATTAAAAAGCAACAATTTTTTAAAAAAACTGTAAAACTGACCCCTCGAGAGTGGCCTCTTGACGGTCTGCCCTGTTTTGAATTTCCTCCAGACTGACCGGGGACGTCTGTGGAGGACGGCTGTTTCCTCCTAATGTCCTCAGAGACCTGGTGAATATGAAGTGCCGGTCAGGACAGGTTTGGAGAAGGCAATGGCGACCCCACTCCAGCACTCTTGCCTGGAAAATCCCATGGACGGAGGGCCTGGTGGGCTGTAGTCCATGGGGTCGCTAAGATTAGGACAAGACTGAGCGACTTCACTTTCACTTTTCACTTTCATGCATTGGAGAAGGAAATGGCAACCCACTCCAGGGTTCTTGCCTGGAGAACCCCAGGGACGGGGGAGCCTGGTGGGCTGCCGTCTGTGGGGTCGCACAGAGTCAGAAATGACTTGGCAGCAGCAGCAGGACAGGTTTTTCCGTTGTTGTACCAAAAGCGGCCACAAGGCGGCAGCATTTCCTCGTGCTCCAGGTTTTTTTTTTTTCGCCTTGTAACAATTTATATTTTCTGTTGAAGTAGATTTGATTTCTGAAGTTGGGCTTGTTTTAGGTGAACAGGAACTTGATTCAGTTATACACAGGCATGTATCTACTTTTTTTGGAGTCTTTTCCCATATAGGTTATCACAGTGTGTTCGGTAAGACGTCCCTGTGCTAACAGTCGGTCCTTTCATATTATCTATTTCATATGTAGTAATTCATACATTTTAATCCCAGCCTCTTAGCGTATCGCTCCCTCCAACATTTTAAAAAAATAATCATGAGTTGGTTTTTTAACTGAGTCTGTTTTACTTGCAAGTTCTTTCATTTGCATGAATTTCTGGCTTCCACTTTTTAGTGATATTTTAAGATATTTGTCTGTCTCTCACCTCACTTAGTATGATAAACTCTTGGTCCATCCATGCTGCTGCCCATGGTATTTTTCCTTCTCTCTCTCTCTCTCTTTTTTATTTGTGAGTGTATTCCAGTGTACAAATGGGCCATTTATCCATAGATATTTATTTATCGATAGATATTTATCGATAGATATTTTGGTTACTGCTCTGTCTTGGCTGTTGTGAACAGTGCTGCCCTGAAAATAGGGGTGCACGTGCCCTTTTGAATTAGGACTTGTCCCAGATAAAAGCAAGCAGTGGGGTTGCCCGAAAAGCGGTGACTCTCTATTTTGTGTTTTAAGGAGCCTCCAAATATTTTCCTTTCTGGTTATAACCTCACCCACGGTGTAGGAGGGTTCCCTGTTCCCCTCGCCCTCGGGAGCATTTAATCTTTGAAAGTCTCTTGAGAATGGCCGTTCTAAGCCGAGTAAGATGATACCCCAACCTAGTTTTAATTTTCATTTCTTTAATAATTACTGATGCTCAGTATCTTTCCACGGGCTTTTTACCTCCTACCGTGTGAGTCCAATTAACCTCTTGAAGTTGGCTTCGTGGAAGTCAGCCCTGTTGTGAATTCTTTTCCGGTGATTTATCCCGGGGCATTTCTTGAGGGGGTGTCCTTTCCAGCCCCGCAGGCCTGGTGAATATTGGGCCCATCAGCACCGGTTTTCAAGGGGTTGTTACAGGAAATGGCCACGAGGCAGCAGCATTTCTCCCTGCCCAACTGCGGTTACCTGGGCAACCAGAGCCTGCGGGCGCGTCTGGCTCTGGGTTGTATTAGGTGGATACACCCAGGGCTTGTGTCTCCTGCTTCCCCCTTTCCTTTATCCCCCTGGACAAATCCCAGCGATTGGCACACCGCTCTGCAGAGGGAGCTGTCCTCAGGTGGAGAGGAAGGAGGCTGGAGGTGGGGACCCACCGCCAGGACACACGGAGCCCGGGGGACTGTGTGAAGCGCCTCCAACCCAGAGACCCCACCGTCCTTTGGGGGCGCCAGGGTTGGCTCTGCTGCAGGAGAGACCCCCGGGTCTGGAGACGGTGGGCTCAGGCAGACGGGAACAGGACGGCCAGGTCCGGGGGTGCTCCCTGCGGGCACAGCCTGCCCGGCGCCCACAGCCCCAGGGCAGTCCCGCGGCGGGCCGAGCCTGCTCAGATCCCAGGGCGGTGTCGCCAGCCCGGGTCCCAGAGGCCCGAGGGGCACAAGGTCAGCAGCTCTTTGCCTTTACCTTTTTTTGATAGTTTATTTTGAATTGAGTGTATAAGTGATTTGCGTTGTGGGTTTTTTTCAAAAATGTGCTCAGTTCAGTCGCTCAGTCGTGTCTGACTCTGCGACCCCGTGAATCGCAGCACACCAGGCCTCCCTGTCCATCACCAACTCCCGGAGTTCACTCAGACTCACGTCCATTGAGTCCGTGATGCCACCCAGCCATCTCATCCTCAGTCGTCCCCTTCTCCTCCCGCCCTCAATCCCTCCCAGCATCAGGGTCTTTTCCAATGAGTCAACTCTTCGCATCACGTGGCCAAAGTACTGGAGCTTCAGCTTCAGCACCATTCCTTCCAAAGAAATCCCAGGGTTGATCTCCTTCAGAATGGACTACTTGGATCTCCTTGCAGTCCAAGGGACTCTCAAGAGTCTTCTCCAACACCACACTTCAAAAGCATCACTTCTTCGGTGCTCAGCCTTCTTCACAGTCCAAGTCACGCATAACTGTGTATAGCAACTTAGTTCATTTATATGTAGATGTATGTGTGTGTGTGTTCTTTTTGGTTTCTTTCCCAGAGAGTTTATTGCAGATTGTTGGGTAGGCTTCCTCGTGCTCCCAGTGGGTCCTTGTGGACTCTTTTATAAACAGTAGTGTATACGTGTTATTCTCAACCTGCTAACGTTTCCTTGCACCCCAGGGTTCGTTTTTTGGTAACCATGACTTTACTAAGCCGATGAAGCTGTTTCTGTTTTGTAATGAAGTTCGTTATATGCATGTCTGGATTCCACCCAGAAGCAATAACAAGTGATACATGCGATACTCCACTTCCTTCACTATCCTGGCCGTCTCTGGCTCTCGCCTGTGACTGAAGTGGCCTTCTTTCATCCTTCACGTCTGGATGGTGCCGCGTTGTTATCTGTACCCCGCCTTCTTTAATTGTTCACCTGTCCTTCTGCACTGACGTTGCTTTTGGATCTTGGCGGTTTGCCCAGTGCTGGCATGACTGCTGGTGTGCAGCATCTTTTGAAAATTTGGTTTTCTCAGGATCCACGCCCAGACGTGGGATGGCTGGGCCGCGTGGTACTTTGTTGTTGAATGTCAGAAAGCCGTGGGTGCGCTGACTTACATTCCCACCCAGGCTGGGAGGGTTCCTTTCTCCCCTCACCCCTCCTGCATGTATTGCCAAATTTCTGAAATGGCCACGCTAACCTGCCTGAAGAGATACCTCGCTGAACTTCTGATGTGTATTTCTCTAGTGATTAGGGACGCTGGACATCTTTTCAGGTGCTTTATGGCCACCTGGAAGCCTTCTTTGGACAAACGTCCACTTAGATCTTTGGCCCATTTTTCTATTAGGTTGTTTGATTTTTTTTTTTAATATTGAGCTGTATGAGCCCTGTTTGCCTGTTTTGGAGGTGAATTCCTTCTATCTCCATTGGAAAACACTTTTTCCTCCCTTTTCTGAGGGTTGTTTTTCTTTCATTTGTGGTTTACCCTGCTGCTCAAATGCTTTTAAGGTTAATGAGGACCCAGTTGTTTAATTTTTTTTCTATCTTTCTAAGAGTGAATCCAAGACGATCTGGCTGTGATTTATATCAAAGCGTGTTCTGCCTATATTTTCCTCAAGAGGTTTACAGCATCTGTCCTCCATTTAGATCTTTGATTGATCTAGAGTATATTTTTCTGCATGGAGTTAAGGAGTGACATAATTTCATTCTCTTTTCAGGGACCTCCTGCCTGTCCTCTGTCCTAGCTGTTAACAATTTACCTTGCCAGCATCAGCGTAGGAGGGTTTATTTTTCTTCACACCCTCTCCAGTGTTTATTGTCCGTAGACTGTTTGACAAAGGCCAATCTGATCAGAGTGAGGTGATATCTTGTATTTTTTATTTGCATTTCTGTAAGACTGAGAGAGATAAAATATTTTCATGTGGTTATTTTTAAAGAGTGCGAGTAAAACTTACCTCTCCGGGTGGGCTTCTTGACCATCTGCCCTGTTTTGAATTCTTCCAGGACCTGCCCGAGGACGTTTGTTGAGAACCCGGTGTTTTTCCCTCAGGTCCCTGCAGGCCTGGTGAAAGGTGTCCACCCGCACAGGCTTCTCAGTTGTTGTTACCAACAGTGACCACAAAGCGGCAACATTTATTCATGCTCCACTCTTTTTTTTTTTTTTTTTGGGTAATTTAATTTTTATTTTCTGTTCTGAAGGAGATCAGCCCTGGGATTTCTTTCGAAGGAATGATGCTAAAGCTGAAACTCCAGTACTTTGGCCACCTCATGCGAAGAGCTGACTCATTGGAAAAGACTCTGATGCTGGGAGGGATTGGGGGCAGGAGGAGAAGGGGACGACAGAGGATGAGATGGCTGGATAGCATCACGGACTCGATGGACGTGAGTCTGAGTGACCTCTGGGAGTTGAGATGGACAGGGAGGCCTGGCGCGCTGCGATTCATGGGGTTCTTGGGATTATTTGCTATTCGCAAAGAGTTGGACACAACTGAGCGACTGAACTGAGCTGAGACCTGATTTCCCATGTCGTGTTGGTCTTGGGGTACAGGAACTTGATTCAGTTATACACAGACATATGTCTATTCTTTTGGGGGGGAGGTTTCCCCAGGTAGATTATCACAGGTGTTCAGTCGACTTCCTGTGCTATTCAGTAGGTCCTTTTTGATTACCTATTTGATATATGGTAGCATATATGCGTTAATCTCAACTGTTTAATGTATCTTTCCTCCCTTTTTAAAAAATAATAAGTTGGTTTTCTATGTCTGTGAGTCTGTTTCTGCTTGCAAGTTAGTTCACTTGCATGAATTCGTAGATTCCACCTGTTAGTGATATCTTGATATATTTGTCTTCCTCGCTCTGACTTACTTTGGGTAGGAGATAGAGGGGGCCCCAGGCTGGAGGCTGGTGTTCATCAAGTGGAGTAAAATTGAAGCTTTGTTCTCACCCGCACACTCCAAGGACAAAGCTAGTGGCAGAAGCTGAGCTCAGCTAGAGTAAAGAGATACAGTGCCCGCTCCCAAGGTCAAGGCTTCCTTGTCTGCACAAGAGCAGGAAGGCCTCCTGGGGGCCAGAAAGGGTGGGGCCGCAGCCCATAATAAGTGTGGAGTTGCCCCCACCGGCCTCTGCGGTGGGATCCATCTTAGCGAAAAGCTTCGCATGCGTGTTCCGGGCGCAGGTCCTGGACTGGTCAGATGTGGAGAGAGAGACAGATGGTGCCGGGCGTGGAGACCCAGGACGGGCCGCCGCCAGGGACTCACATCACCTACCGCTGTGCTCCTCGTGCTTCAGGGGATGCTTGCATCCTTCCGCGCTGCTGTTTGTCTCTAATAATAAACGTCGTACCTGTGGTTTGGTTTTTTTTTTTAACAGGTTTTGCATACTTGAAACATTCTTGCTTTCAAACGTGGGCGGGAGCCAGGGCCTGTTGGCTTCTAGCCTCTGGGCCCTGGCGGTCTGCCCGCGGGGCTCCTGCTTTTCATCCAGGCTGCCCAGGCTCCGTCCCTGCGCAGGGCGCCAAGACGCGTCTTCAGGACGGCTCGCTGCTCTGCCTCCGAGGCCCTTTGGTCCGGAGTCTCCCCTGCAGGTCTCCCCCAGACCGCTGGCTGCAGGCTCCTGACGTTCACTCTCTCTACCACATGCCCGCATCGCATTTTTTTTTTTTTTTTTTGGTAATTTAATTTTTTTTTTCTGTTCTGAAGGAGATCAGCCCTGGGATTTCTTTGGAAGGAATGATGCTAAAGCTGAAACTCCAGTACTTTGGCCACCTCATGCGAAGAGCTGACTCATTGGAAAAGACTCTGATGCTGGGAGGGATTGGGGGCAGGAGGAGAAGGGGACGACAGAGGATGAGATGGCTGGATAGCATCACGGACTTGATGGACGTGAGTCTGAGTGACCTCTGGGAGTTGAGATGGACAGGGAGGCCTGGCGCGCTGCGATTCATGGGGTTCTTGGGATTATTTGCTATTCGCAAAGAGTTGGACACAACTGAGCGACTGAACTGAGCTGAGACCTGATTTCCCATGTCGTGTTGGTCTTGGGGTACAGGAACTTGATTCAGTTATACACAGACATATGTCTATTCTTTTGGGGGGGAGGTTTCCCCAGGTAGATTATCACAGGTGTTCAGTCGACTTCCTGTGCTATTCAGTAGGTCCTTTTTGATTACCTATTTGATATATGGTAGCATATATGCGTTAATCTCAACTGTTTAATGTATCTTTCCTCCCTTTTTAAAAAATAATAAGTTGGTTTTCTATGTCTGTGAGTCTGTTTCTGCTTGCAAGTTAGTTCGCTTGCATGAATTCGTAGATTCCACCTGTTAGTGATATCTTGATATATTTGTCTTCCTCGCTCTGACTTACTTTGGGTAGGAGATAGAGGGGGCCCCAGGCTAGAGGCTGGTGTTCATCAAGTGGAGTAAAATTGAAGCTTTGTTCTCACCCGCACACTCCAAGGACAAAGCTTGTGGCAGAAGCTGAGCTCAGCTAGAGTAAAGAGATACGGTGCCCGCTCCCAAGGTCAAGGCTTCCTTGTCTGCACGAGAGCAGGAAGGCCTCCTGGGGGCCAGAAAGGGTGGGGCCGCAGCCCATAATAAGTGTGGAGTTGCCCCCACCGGCCTCTGCGGTGGGATCCATCTTAGCGAAAAGCTTCGCATGCGTGTTCCGGGCGCAGGTCCTGGACTGGTCAGATGTGGAGAGAGAGACAGATGGTGCCGGGCGTGGAGACCCAGGACGGGCCGCCGCCAGGGACTCACATCACCTACCGCTGTGCTCCTCGCGCTTCAGGGGATGCTTGCATCCTTCCGCGCTGCTGTTTGTCTCTAATAATAAACGTCGTACCTGTGGTTTGGTTTTTTTTTTTAACAGGTTTTGCATACTTGAAACATTCTTGCTTTCAAACGTGGGCGGGAGCCAGGGCCGCTTGGCTTCTAGCCTCTGGGCCCTGGCGGTCTGCCCGCGGGGCTCCTGCTTTTCATCCAGGCTGCCCAGGCTCCGTCCCTGCGCAGGGCGCCAAGACGCGTCTTCAGGACGGCTCGCTGCTCTGCCTCCGAGGCCCTTTGGTCCGGAGTCTCCCCTGCAGGTCTCCCCCAGACCGCTGGCTGCAGGCTCCTGACGTTCACTCTCTCTACCACATGCCCGCATCGCTGGCAGCAAAGGCTCCTTCTCTGCCCGACCCTCCACACCTCAGGGAGGGCTAACTGCTGCTCCCTGCTGCAAGCGCCCTCTCAGCAGCTCACGTGCAGCCCTGGGGCCCGAGCCCCCGGCGTGTTCCACCGCAGCCCACTCCAGCCCCTCCGGGAGTCCCCCACGCCCGGCCTCCGCGGCCCTTACACCCTGACGGCCCCTTCCGAACGCTCTGCGTGCGTCCCGGCGTCATCTGCTGTCTGCGAGGCTTACCCCTGCCGACCGCTCCGCATCGGCCGCGTCCTCACCGGGGTTGGAAAGAAGACGCCTTGCGCGGGGTCCCAAGCACGACCAGAGGCCTCCGGCTAGAAGTCGGTGGGGGCGGAGAGGACGCGCAGAGCCCCGCCAAGCGCGAATCAGAGCGCAGGGGGCCCTACGCATTCCCTCCAGGCGCCTCGGAATGTGTCCGGGGCGCTGGGGGCCGTTTCTAAGAGCGCGCTCTGTCCTTAGTTGAGGTCACTCAACATGGTGGGATCCCTTTCTGAGCCAAAAGAAACACCTCTGGAGTGTGTCCCTAAGAACTGGAAACTTTTTTCTTTTTCCTTTTACTGTGACAGTGTCTGGCCTTTATTTAAATGGGTTGATTGGGGCGCGGGTGGGGGTGGGAAATGCCTAAAACTGGGCATCTTTATTGACCCAGGAAAATGGGCTGAGGTTCCCATTTGTTCAGGACTTTATTCCACTTTGATCATATTCCTGGTCTGTGGCTCCTGTAATCAGAAAAACCCTCTTAACTTTCTAAAGAACCCCCTTCTGACTCCTAACTCCTCTTGGAGTGCGGGGGTGGGGTGGGAAGAACCAAGCTTCCCTTCTGCCTGCCTGGTCCCTCCTGATGAGACTGAGGCCACGGCTCCCAGAGGGACGGTCCCTGCCGGGACAGCACCTCATCAGCCGGCCTGCCCCTCCTGTTGGGGCCAACCTGAGCATCGTCTGGGCTGTATGTTAGCTGCGAAGCGATGACCGCAGCCAGGAGAGGTGGCACTCTTTGCCACTGGACGGCCATGATATTCTTCAGCCTCCAGAGAAAATGGGTTAAATGAAACATTATTTTTTGAAATTGCAAAACCAGTTCCTTTCGCATGTGCAGTTAGCAAAAGCTGGCTTGTTGAAATTTTTTTTTTTTTTCCCAGAATTCTGACCCTGAGAAAGCAAAAATATGCCAAGAAAAAAGCCTGAAGTTAGCGCTTATCTTGACTGGGAGATACACAGCCCACGTTACCTGAGACTTCAACTCAGGTAATTTAGTAGAAATTCAAGCCAAGAAAAAGAAAAGGGGTAAAGAGACATTTTATAATAAATCTTTAGTGGAAAACTGAGATCCCCTTGGAGAAGGAAATGGCAGCCCACTCCAATATTCTTGCCTAGAGGATCCCATGGACACGGGGCCTGGTGGGCTATGGGGCCGCAGAGAGTCAGATGCAGCTGACTAAGCAGCACACGAGATCTCTGTGTGCCTGGATTTATTTGCCTCCGTGTGGGTCTTTGTCTTTGGATAATATCGTTGAGGTTAATTTGTAAATGAGCTCCATTTAACTGGCTTAAAGAAAAGTAAGCACTTACAAATCAAACAATTCTAAATACAAGGAAAAACACCTAAAGATGTTTGGGTTCACTGGACACAAGCCTTGTATTACAATGAGAAAAAAAATTGTACTTTAGAAAAACACATGTTTTTAGAGGTTCTAAAATTTGTTCCTGAGTTTGCTAATCAGAGAATGCCAGTCTGACACAGTTCACGATTGCTTTCTTCTTGGTTTTAATCAGGTGTTAAGGTTTTTTAACGTTAAAAATTATCATATGGAATCAAAGCTACTAAAGTGACAAGGGAAATATTTCAGTGCATAAAGCAAGTAAAGATACATGTTGTCAGCGAAAAGAAGATATAAAAGACTGGAGGTGTTTTTGTTGTAAAAAGTAATGATAATCTGTTCTACAGTTGGTTATTTATAAGTGGGGGGAAACAGAACAAATTAATACAGATCTAGGAGGTGACAAAAGGTTTGCAGAAAAGGAACGCTGGAAAGATGCTTTGGTATATGTGTTAATAATACATCAAAGGTTCAAACCGACTTAGATAAAACTAGGTAGCTGGCTATAAGCCTGCAAGTCTCCTCAAAGTACCAGGTGCAGACTGAATTCGAGCTTATTCTTCTGGAAATAAATGAGATCAAATTTGTGTGTCAATGTTCCGGTGGTCACTTCTCCAGCTGCTTCTGAAGTTGTGTGGCCTGTCACAGTCATCAGTCATTCTGAGCTAATAAGAACGACACCAGGAATGTGTGAGACCACAGCAAAAGCCCCCGCTCCTGTGGACAGGCAGCGCCAGCTCGGACTCCACTGGACCAGGATCAGACTTGCTAAAAACTGAACCCTGGTGCCCACTCCTGCTTGGGGCCCTGGTCACGGTAATTCTTTTACTGATCTTTGGCTCCTGCCTTTTTAAACCTACTAGTTAAATTTGTCTCTTTCAGATTACTACAGTTTCACATCAAGATGCTAGTGACGCAGAGATTCCAGGCAGTCCTCAGAACAGATCCTGCGGGAATAACAACAGAAGGCTCCCGGGGGCCCCTGAATGAGACAGGGTGAGACTCCGAGGCCCCAGCCAGATGGGGTCCGCAGCCCCCTGCCAGCCTGAAGAAGCTGCAGGCTAGACATTTGCCCTCAGCCTCCCAGTGAAGACGTTTGGGGTTCTTGTCTCTCAGAGGGATTTGAGGAAGGAGATGGAGGGGCCTCTGGGCTGGAAGCTGGTGTCTGTCAAGTGGAGGGAAGCTGAAGCTTTGTTGTCCCCCAGACACTCAGGGACAAAGCTAGCGGCGCCAGCTGGGCCCTGCTGGAGTCGGGAGATACGGCGCCAAGGACTGAGGTCAGAGAAGAGCCCCGCACGAGGGCAGGAAGGCTCCTCGGAGGCCGAACAGGGAGGGGACCCCACCCCACCATGAGTGTGGACAAGCCCCAGGGGCTCCGGGGATCAGACCCAGAGTTTATTCCTGACTTAGGCCCGACTCCGCTCACACTCACACCTGACTCCGCTCACACTCACGCCCGACTCCGGTCACACTCAGGCCCGACTCTGGTCCACATTAAGGTCTGGCTCTGGTCACACTCACGCCCGACTCCGCTCACACTCACGCCTGACTTCAGTCACATGCAGGCCCGACTCCAGTCACACTCAACCTGACTCCTATCCACACTCAGGCCCGACTCCGCTCACACTCACGCCCGACTCCAGTCACACTCAGGCCCGACTCTACTCACACGCAAGCCCAACTCCGGTCACACTCAGGCCTGACTCTGGTCACACTCACACCCGACTCCGGTCACACTCACGCCTGACTTCAGTCACACGCAGGCCCGACTCCTGTCCACACTCAGGCCCGACTCCAGTCACACTCAGGCCCGACTCTGCTCCATATTCAGGCCCGACTCCAGTCATACTCATGCACAACTCTGGTCACACTCACAGCTGACTCTGGTCACACTCACAGCTGACTCAGGTCTATACTCAGGCCCAACTCTGGTCACACTCAGGCCCGACTCTGGTCCACCCAGGCCCGACTCCAATCCACAGTGAAGCCTGACCTGTCCACATGAGGTGTGACTCTATCCACTCTAAGGCCTGACACTGGTCCACACTGAGAGTTGACTCTGGTCCACAGTGAGGCCTGACTCTCATCCACACTGAGGCTTGACTCCAGTCCACTCTGAGTTCTGACTCTCATCCACTCTAAGGCCTGACTTGGGTCCCCACTAAGTTTTGACCTTGTCCACACTGAGGAATTGGAGAAGGCAATGGCACCCCACCCCAGTACTCCTGCCTGGCAAATCTCATGGACGGAGGAGCCTGGTGGGCTGCAGTCCATGGGGTCGCCAAGAGTCGGACACGACTGAGCGACTTACCTTTCACTTTTCACTTTCATGCATTCGAGAAGGCAATGGCAACCCACTCCAGTGTTCTTGCCTGGAGAATCCCAGGGACGGGGGAGCCTGGTAGGCTGCTGTCTATGGGGTCGCACAGGGTTGGACACTTCTGAAGTGACTTAGCAGCAGCAGCAGCAGAAGCACTGAGGAATGACTCCGATCAATGCTGAGGCCTGACCCTGAGCCACACTGAGGCCTGACTCTGGTCTACGATGAGGCCTGACTGTTCCCCACCGAGGCCTGCGGGTCTACACTGACCCCTGACTCTGTCCACGCTGAGGCCTGACACTGGTCCTGCCTCGGGCCTGATTCTGGTCCATACTAACCCTGACTCTGCACACTGAAGCCTGACCCCGGTCCACACGTAAGCTCTGACTCCGCGCTCACTGCAGTCTCACTGGGTCCACACCGGGGACTGACTCTCGTCCACACTGCAGCCTGAATGTTCCTTCTCTAAGCTGTGACTCGTCCTCCTAAGGCGTGAATCTGGTCTTCTCCAGGCCTTGCTCGGGTCCTCAGTGAGACCTCGTAATAGGAAACCCGCTCTGCCAAATATAAATTAAGTGTGGACTGTAGGTAATTCAGAAACTGATACAATATTGCCAAGCAGAAGCGAAATATAAACACATTTTTAAAAACACAGACATGTAGGAGGTATTATGACTTCATCGGCTCCACGCCTGTGCAGAGGTCTAGGAAAGCTGACAGACAACAATAACTGCACGCCGTGCACCACTGCGCTGGGAAGACTGGACAAGTCAGAGCTGCAACCTGCGCGCAGAAGGAGAGACGACGCATAAAGAAGATGGGGCACAGACACGAAGGGCACTATTATTCCGCCATAAAATATGATCCAAATTACCTTTTCCAGCCTCGGTGACGAAAACCATGACCGTGATCTCGGAGGAGACAGTGGTGAGCGGTCCTGAAGACAGTGGCGGTTCCCTGTCAGGCACTGGACCTGCGGAGCCGGAAGAGAACCAGGAGTCCTCGCCGCCGGACCAGCAGGGGCGGGAAGCCAAGTGATCCCGCTGAATGATGTGCTTCAAAGAAACAGAAACCTGTTCAAACAGGTACGGAGTTCACTTTTGGAGACACGGCATAGCACGTGGGCGAGCGCGAGGAGGAGAGTTTGTTTAAGACAGACGCGGGGCAGAGATACGCCCAGAGAGAACGGCTGTGAGCGTCCTGAATGAGGAGCGCAGGAGGAGGAGGTGGAAATCCCTCAGGCGGTCCCTGAGCCCTCTGCAACAGGGAGAAGCACTCCTGGGCGGGGTTCCCGGACTCAAACAGGGCAGGTCGAGGAAGTCAGCACACCTGGACCACGGTAGAAGTTTGTTTATATATGCACGCTGCGAGGGATGGTCGGGTTAGTGGATGGGGGTTTGGATAGGTTGCTGGTTCGTGGCTTTGCAAGCTGATGGGTTTTCCTATGCGGCTGGGGCAGGGCGGCTTTAGCTGGCGGATCCTCGAAGTGCGCTGTCATTGGTCCCCGGGATCTGGGAGATCCTTCTGTTAGAAGCCTTCTCGTTGGCAGGAGGGAGAGGAGGGGTGACCCATCATGGCCCCCGGGGTCCTACCTTACATTTGCAAATACGGGTGCTCACAAGGATACCATCTCCAAAATATGCAAACTGCTCTTTCAGCTCAATTTAAAGAGAGCAAACAACCGAATAGGCAAGTGGGCCAAAGACCTGCGTGGAAACTTCTCCCAAGAAGGCCTCTGGACAGACATAAAGCCCGTGAAGACTGGCTCAGCATCACTATTACAGGAAAACCCAGTTCAGAACTGCACCGCGGTATCAGCTCATCCCACTCAAAATGGCCATCGTGCCGAAGATCTACAAAGATTAAGTGCTGCTGGGGCGGGGATTTGGAACCAGTCTGTTGTTCCATGTCCAGTTCTAACTGTTGCTTCCTGACCTGCATACAGGTGTCTCAAGAGGCAGGTCAGGTAGTCTGGTATTCCCATCTCTTTCAGAATTTTCTGCAGTTTATTGTGATCCACACTGTCAAAGGCTTTGACATAGTCAATAAGGCAGAAATAGATTGTCACCCTGCTTATTTAACTTCTATGCAGAGTACCTCATGAGAAACGCTGGACTGGAAGAAACACAAGCTGGAATCAAGATTGCCAGGAGAAATATCAGTAACCTCAGATATACAGATGACACCACCCTTATGGCAGAAAGTGAAGAGGAATTAAAAAGCCTCTTGATGAAAGTGAAAGAGGAGAGTGAAAAAATTGGCTTAAAGCTCAACATTCAGAAAACGAAGATCATGGCATCCGGTCCCATCACTTCATGGGAAATAGATGGGCAAACAGTGGAAACAGTGTCAGACTTTATTTGGGGGAGGGGGGCTCCAAAATCACTGTAGGTGGTGACTGCAGCCATGAAATTAGAAGATGCTTACTCCTTGGAAGAAAAGTTATGACCAACCTAGATAGTATATTCAAAAGCAGAGACATTACTTTGCCGACTAAGGTCCGTCTTGTCAATATAAGGTCGGACCCTGGGGGCCATGATGGGCCGCCATCCTCTCCCTGCCGCAGTCAGTAAAGAAGGTCCCTAATGAAACTCCCGGATCCCGGGGAACAATGACAGCACACTTCACCGGTTGCCGTGACAAGCCACCCCTCCTCTCTCCCACCGGCCGGGGGAGTCTCTAACGGAGGGAGGCTCCCGGATCTCTCGGGGACCAGTGACAGCACACTTCGCTGCTAAAGCCGCCCCGCCCCAGCCCCATAGAAAGATCTATCAGCCTGCGCCACTGCGAACCAGCAACCTATCCAAACCCCTTCCGCTAACCTGGCCATCCCGCGCAGCGTGCATATATAAACAAACTTCTAGTGTGGTCCCCGCGTGAGGACTTCCTGGACCTGCCTCCCTTGGGTCTGGGAACCCGCCCGGGGGTGTGCTTCATCATTAAAGCCTGTTAGATTTTTTTTTTTTTTGGTGTCCTCTTCGTCTTTTACCTAACATTTGGCGCCCAACGTGGGGCTTGAGGCGAGTGCCCATCTCACGATGAGTGGGATTTGCGGCCCACTCAGGTCTGGCCCACGCCGGACCAGGTCACCCCTTTACCCCCCCGGGACCATTCAACTGTCTGGCAGGATACGGGGTAAGTTCCATCGGTCGGGCTCTGGGGGTTTTGCTCCCGTGGCGATTATGCTTAGGGTGTTCTGGTTCCGATAAAATCGCAGCCCTGTCCGGACCCCTCCTCCGCAAGCCAGGCTTGCTTCCTCATCGCCTGTCAATTTGGAGATGTCCATCCTGGCTGAGTGGCCTCCTCCTTGCTGGGTTGCCTGCCCGTTCGGGGACACCTGACCGGACCTCTCCCAGCCCCGTTAACGACTGGTCCTGGACCTTCATTCCGTGATCACCATGGGGGCAGCTCCCTCCAAGCCCGACTGGCCCTGGTCTACACTGCTAGAATGTTTACTTGCCAACCTCAGAACTCTACATATCTCTGGAAAAATTTGTTCCAAACGCTTAACCTACCTTTGTTCTGAGGCATGGCCCCTATATTCCTTAGATAACGGCTCACAATGGCCACCAACCGGAACTTTCGATTTTGACATCCTCCGTGACTTAGATAATTGCTGCTGGAGGACGGGGAAATGGTCTGAGGTACCCTGCGTACAGGCTTTCTGGCTGCTGTGCTCCCGTCCCTCTCTATGCACCTGCTGTTCCCCTTCTGGAATTCTCCTAACCATGGCTCTCTCTAGCCCTGCATCACCAGGGAGGCCGTCAGCGGCCCAACCAGACACCTGAGGCAGAAACTTCTGCCCTTACAGTGCCTCCAGAAGACCTAGCAGCCTCCCATAACCCTACACTCCAGCCCCTGCTCCTTCACCAGCCTCCCCTGTCACCCTCACCCACTCCCTCCACGTCCTCCTCTCCCCCATCGTCCTCACAGCCTAGCTCTCCTGTAACAAGGCCATCTCTATATCCACCCCTTCCTTCATGCCGTGCCTCACCACCCCCCCCAACACCAACCTCCCCTCTATCGCCCTCACCCACTCCCTCCATATCCGACTCTCCTGTGGCTATGCCTCCCACTGCTCCCTGGGCTCCGTCCTTGGTTCCGTCTGTCCATCCACCCCTTCCCCGCTCATCGCCTCCTCCCCAACCACTCTCAGAGCCCAACTCTCCTGTGGCTATGCCTCCCGCCGCTCGCCGCTCCCTTGGCTCCACCTCAATATCCACCCCTTCCTCCATGCCCCCCCTTTCTGACTCACCAGTCAGCTCACACACAAGGTCGCAGGCCACCCCCAACCTGCCGCCAGCTCCCCTGCTTCCTCTCCACCAGGAAGAGGCTGGCCCAGAAGGTCTCACCCATGTCCACGTGCCCTTCTCACTCCAAGACCTTGCCCATATCGAGCAGCTGCTAGGCTCCTACTCTGCCAACCCTTCCAATTACATCAAACACTTCACCCAGCTGTCTCGATCTTATGCCCTCACCTGCCAAGACACATTTGTCATCCTGGGGTCCACTACTACCCCAGAAGAAACAAAGGCCATTTGGGCCGCAGCAAGGGAGATAGCAGACTGGAGGCATCTAGCCAACCCAGCTGACCCTGCCCGGCCACCTGGAGCGGCTGCTATTCCAGACATAGACCCAGACTGGGACTATCAAGAGGGACGAAGAGGGAAGGCCAATATTCAATACATGATAGAATGCCTATTAGAGGGAATGGAGACCACCTCCCATAAGGTAGGAAACCTACTTAACCTAGATGAAGTGACCCAGGGCCCCGATGAAAACCTAGCAGCCTTTCTTAACAGGCTGACAGAGGCTCCCACCACCTATACCCGGATTGCCCCAGATTCTCCGGCGGGGGTCACCACCCTAGCCAACCGTTTTATATCCCAATCAGCTGCAGACATCAGAAAAAAACTTCCCAAGGCTGAGGATGGGCCTCAGACCCCTCCTCCGAGACCTGGTAAAAATGGCCTTTAAGGTTTACAGTGCCCCAGAGGAAACCCCTGAAGCTAGCTGCAAGGCAAGGCTTAAACAAAAAGCCGAACTCCAGGCCGACCTCCTTGAAAAACACACCCAGGCACTGGTAGCAGCCCTGCGGCCGGCCACAGGACAAAAGGTGGGTCCCCAGAAGCCACCACCAGGAGCCTGCTTCAAATGCGCTCATGAGGGCCACTGGGCCCGCCAATGCCCAAAGCCCCGGCCCCCAACAAGGCCGTGTCCTCGCTGCAAGCAACCAAGACACTGGGCAAGTGATTGTCCCCAGGTAACTCAGACTCCGACCTTACTGGGCTAAGGTCTGGGCCCCCAAAAGGACATTTCCTCCCCACACCTTGCCTTGGAACTTCTCTCCTTTGATCAAGATTGACAGCGCCAGACTCAGGGACCCCCATAACCCAAGCCGAGCCCAGGGTATTGCTTCAAGTGGCAGCTATTAGGAGAGAAAGAGGATTCCTCACCACTCATCTCTAATGCCTCCCTAATCACACAGCTCCTGGAGGCCATCTCATAGCTACTCAGGCCTCCGTCATCATGCCAACGGCATCCTCAAGGCTCAACTGACCAGGTTAACAGCGAAACTCTCCTGGGTCGATCTCCTGCCAGCAGCCCTGACCCGCATACGGACAACTCCTCATGCCAAGCCAGGTTTGACACCTTTTGAACTGCTGTACAGTAGGCTATATCTACTGACCAACCTTCCAGATCCCCCAACCCCTCCTCTGGGGACTTACTTGCCCCACTTCACCCTCCTGAGGTCCCTACTCAGAGAACACACTGACTGTGTCCTCCCTCAACCGGCCGGAGACCATAACCAGGAGATCCCGCCCCCTGTTTTGGCACCAGGAGATCAGGTTCTCCTAAAAACGCTGACGCCTCGACCCCTTCAACCCCAGTGGACAGGGCCTTTCACGGTGGTCCTCACCACCCCTACAGCAGCCAAAACTGTGGGGACACGAGTCCTGGTACCACATCACACGGCTCAAGCGGGCTCCACTACACGGCCTGCCTCCTCCCAAACCCCTGGAGACTTACACCTCTAAACTCTCCGGACCTACCAAGATCACCATTACTAAGACACCCTTGCCTCCCGCCAATGACTAACACGTCCCAACCAATGCTTGGCTGGCATCATCCGCTGTGGCTGTTGCCAGTCGCAGCTTTGGCCTCACTCCTCGCCATTGGACTGGCCGTCACGGCTCCCCAGGACTGGCCACTGCACCCCGACTTTCACTGGCCCTTGCTTACCTTGCCTTCTGTCCCCTACTCCTGGGGTGCTATCCCTTGGGGCACCCTGACCTGGCCATATGTCTCTCACCCTCGCCTGCCTCGAGGACTGTATCTTGGCCCTACTACAGAACCTTTGGCTAGCCACTCCGATCACCGACTGTGACGCTTTCTTTCAGGCAATTTTTGATCTACATTTACAGGGCATCTTCCTCTTTTTTTTACGGAATTTCTCTTTTATCACTCTCCTTCTAGTATTATAGCTAAACATGTTCTTGCACTATTCCTCCTGGCCATGATAATACGAGCTGGACAACCTACACCCTGCCCCCAGGGCTGCACAGCACAAAGCCGCTGGTGAACCGGGTTCACAGCCTACACTTATGTCCACCGCGACTGTTAGGCTCCACCTGCCCAGTCATGGTTTTACTATAAGCTCTCCGCAGACCTCAGTCGAGACCTGGACAAGGTGGCAGACTCCCTGATGGCATTACAGACCCAGATGACCTCTCTGGCAGGAGTAGCTCTCCAAAACCGAAGGGCCCTAGACCTGCTTATGGCTGAGGAAGGAGAAACCTGTCAGTTCTTAGGGGAAGACTGTTGTTTTTTCAGTAATGCCTCGGGGATAGTTCAGAACAAGGTCCAAGAGTTGAGAGAAAGTACCAGACTTAGGCCGAGTCAGGCGGTTCCGACTTTTGGGGATGGTGAAAGTCATCTCGGGCAAAACCCCTCACTGCCTTGTTCCTCATCCTGTCGATAGGACCTTGTGGTTTTCAGATCATCCTCCAGAGGGTCAGGGACCTGACCCAGACGGTTACTGGATGGACGCTGATGGAGGCTGCATACTCCAAACTCCCGTCCAGAGACCCTGAGGCTCCCTAAAGGTCACCGGGATCTGGCCATGACCCTCAGCCCCAACGATGCCCCAGTTCAGCAGGAAGCAGGCAGAAACGATAACGGCACCCCTTATCCTATCAAAAGGGTCAGAATGTAAGGTCGGACCCTGGGGGCCATGATGGGCCGCCACTCCTCTCCCTCCTGCTGCTGAGAAGGTCCCTACTGAAACTTCCGGATCCTAGGGACCAATGACAGCACACTTCACCGGTTGCCATGACGAGCCACCCCTCCTCTCCCGTGCCTAGGGAGTCCCTAACGCAGGGAGGCTCCCAGATCCCAGGGACCAATGACAGCACACTTTGCCGCTAAAGCTGCCCTCCCCAGCCGCATAGAAAGACCTATCAGCCCACGCCACCATGAACCAGCAACCTATCCAAACCCCCATCTGCTACCACAGCCATCCCCCGAAGCCCGGGAGCGCTTCATCATTAAAGCCTGTTAGATAATTTTTGGTGTCCTGGTCATCTTTTACCTAACAGTCAAGGCTATGGTTTTTCCTGTGGTCATGTATGGATGTGAGAGCTGGTCTGTGAAGAAGGCTGAGCACCGAAGAATGGATGCTTTTGAACTGTGGTGTTGGAGAAGACTTGAGAGTCCCTTGGACTGCAAGGAGATCCAACCAGTCCATTCTGAAGGAGATCAGCCCTGGGATTTCTTTGGAAGGAATGATGCTAAAGCTGAAACTCCAGTACTTTGGCCACCTCATGCAAAGAGTTGACTCACTGGAAAAGACTTTGATGCTGGGAGGGATTGGGGGCAGGAGAAGAAGGGGACGACCGAGGATGAGATGACTGGATGGCATCACGGACTCGATGGACGTGAGTCTGAGTGAACTCTAGGAGATGGTGATGGACAGGGAGGCCTGGCGTGCTGCGATTCATGGGGTCACAAAGAGTCGGACACGACTGAGCGCCTGAACTGAACTGGGGCAGGGATGTAAATGGGTGGGTGCAGCGAGAAGGACAGCAGCGTGGAGAGCCCTGAAAACAGCAGCTGTCGAGTTCCCACATGATCCGGCAAGCCCACTCCTTGCCTGAGATCCGGAGAAAATCTTGATTTAAAATCATAGGTTCACCCTCTCTTTTCATGGCAGCGCTACTGACAACGTCCAAGACAGCATCAACCGAAATGCTCACCAACGGAGAAATGAAGAGTCACTGGTCCATTGAGACACTGGAGTGCACGCAGCCGTCAAGGACAGCTGAAACACGCCACTGTCAGCATCAGTGGGCTGGAGATTTACATGCTGAGTGAAGTCAGGGAAAGAGGAATTCATCAGGTACAGGCGGAAGCTATAAAATCATACAAATGAACTAATTTGTAAACAGAAACAGACTCACAGACTTAGAAAAGCAACTTCTGATTATTAAAAAAAAAAAAAAGAAGTAGGGGAAGGGAGACATTAAGAGATTGGGATTAACATATACACACTGTTGGTAGATAATCCAAAAGGACCTACTGAATAGGACAAGAAAGTCTAGAGAACACACTGACAGAATCTGTATGGGAAAAGACCCCGAAAAAGAAAATGTATATGTCTGTGTATAAATGAATCAAGCTCCTGTAAACAAAACAAATACAATATGGGAAATCAAATCTGCTCCTATTAAATAATAAAAATTAAATAACCAAAAAAAAAAAAAGTGGAGCATGAAGAAATGCTGCTGCCTTGTGGCCACTTTTGGTAACAACAGAAAAACCTGTGCTGATGGATATTTCATATTCACAATGGTTGGCTGGCATCACAGAGTCGGTGGACGCGAGTCTGAGCAAGCTCCGGGTGTTGGTGATGAACAGGGAGGCCTGGCGTGCTACAGTCCATGAGGTCGCAGAGTCGGATATGACTTAGTGACTGAACTGAAGTAAAGTCTTCAGAGACGTAAGGAAAAAAAATCACCAGCCTTCAACAAAATGCCCTCTACCCTGGGGTAAATCATCGGAAGAGAATTCAACACAGGGCCAATGTCCAAGAAGTCTATTTGAAGACGTGAATTGTACTCACAAGGTAAGAAACAAAAAGTCCGAGGAATGATACTCAGCTTCACTAAGTGCGGTGTGTACGTTCACAGCGGCTCAGCTGTGTCCCAGTTCCAGGCAAGAATCCTGGAGTGGGCTGCGATTTCCTCCTCCAAGGGATCGTCCCAACCCAGGGATCAAACCCGGGTCTTTTCCGACTCCTGCATTAGCAGACGGATTTTCTTTACCACTGAACCACCTGGGAAGCCCTTACTAATTATTAAGAAACTGCAGTGCAAGTCAAAATTACATTGAGGTGTCACCTCACACCACTCAGAATGGCCATCCTCCAAAAGATCTTCAAAGATGAAACGCTGCCAGGGCCGTGGGGGACAGGGAATCCTCCTACACTGTGGCCGGGGAGGGAAGCGGGTGGTCAGCCACTGTGGAAAACATCTGTAGGTTCCTTAAAACATTAGATAGAGAGAAGCCGCACTTTCCGGCCATCTCACTTCTTGGCCTAGAACTGAAAAATATCCTAATCTGAAACATGTGCACCTCTATTTTTAGGGCGGCACTGTTCACAATAGCCAACACGCGGCTTCAACTAAAACGTCCACCGACATTTTCTGTCGGAAAAATGAAGAGGAACTGGTTCATCTAGACACTGGGATATATTTGGCCGTCAAAAAAAAAGGGAAAAAAAAAAAAAAAACCACTGGCAGCAGCATGGCTGGACCGAGAGATGATCATACTAAGTCAAGTCAGAGAAAGAAAATGCGTAAAGATATCACTCACAGGTGGAATCTATAAATTCATAGAAATGAACTAAATTCTAGAGTAACAGACTTTCAGAGTTAGAAAGCCAGCATATGATTATTATTTTTTTAAGTTATGGGGGAGACATACAGTTAGAGGTTACAGTTAACATATACACACTACGTGATATCAGAGATAATTTAAAAAGACCTACTGAATAGCACAGGAAGTCGATTGAACACACCGGGATAAGGTATAGAAAAAAAATCCCTGAAGAATAGATACATATCTATGTATAATTCAGTCAAGCTCCTGTTCACCTAAAATAAACACAACATCAGAAATAAACTCTACTTCTACAGAAAATTTTTAAATTACCAAATTAAAAAAAAAAGTCCAAAAACCAATGGAGCAAGAAGAAATGTTGCTGCGTTGTGGCCACTTTTGGCAACAGCAACTGAAAACTCTACGCTGTTCAGTTCAGGTCAGTCGCTCAGTCGTGTCCGACTCTTTGCCACCCTGTGTATTGCAGCACGCCAGGCCTCCCTGTCCATCACCAAGTCCCGGAGTTCACTCAGACTCAGGTCTATCGAGTCACTGATGCCATCCAGCCATCTCATCCTCTGTCGTCCCCTGTCGTTATCTGAGCGCTTCGCAGGGACGCAGTCACGCCTATTTTCACATTGTCTGTGGGCAGCGTCTACCTACAAAGGTGGCCTTTATAGGTGTGGCAGAGACCACACAGCCTTCAACTCTAAAACATCTACTCGCTGAGGCTTCATAAAAATCTGCCTCTCGTGGCTTTTCACGGCCAAGCCGAAGATCTCTCCTGGTGAGCGTCACGCTGCTATCCCGTCACTCAGGCCTCTCTGAGTCTCTGCGACCCAGGGCCTGCAGCACAGCAGGCGTCCCTGTCCTTCACCATCTCCTGGAATTTGCTCAAAGCCCATTGAGTCACCGATGCCATTCAACCACCTCCTCCTCTGTCGTCCCCTTCTCCTCTTGCCCTCAGTTTCCCCCAGCAAATATGTGCGTTGTTGTTTCCAAATATCTTTTGACACTGATTTCTAACATAACTCCAAGTGGTAAGAGAACAGACTCTATGATGTCAGTACCTGTAGACCATGAAATTTTGGCACCTTGTTTTATGTGCCAGGATATATTCCAGTGTCTCCTGGTTTACAGTGTATGGAAACTTGAATCGAATTTGCACCCTGTTGCTGTGTGAAAATTATGTAAATCTGAATTATGTTGAATTGTTCACAGTGCTCTTCGGATCTACTCTTTCTACTTCTTTGTATATTCATTCTATTAATTTTTGATATTGAAAGTCCAAGTTAAAAAATCTTAATTTATCCGCTTAAAAATAATTGTAATATATAGTGGAAGGCAACCCATTCCCGTACTCTTGCCTGGAGAATCCCATGGAGTGAGGAGCCTGATAAGGCTACAGTCCATGGGGTGGCAAAGAGTTGGACACGACTGAGTGACTTCACTTTCACTTTCACATGTAACCTTGTTCTGTATTTTCCAGGTCTCCTGTAAATGCATCATCATACTTTCATAATTAAAAAAATAAACATCTGTTTAAAGGGATTTGCCTCAAGCGCCTCCTTGGATATCGTGCGCCTACTGCCCCACACCCGCCCCACGCGCTGGTCCGAAACGCCCCTGCCCTGGGCCAGCCGCACATCCCGTGGGCTTCCGACAGGCTGTCTGTCCACCGAGAAGCTGCTCTTTCTTGCTGTCTTTTGCTTCCTACTGGGTCTGTGTTCACGTCTTCATCTTCTTTCAGGGCTAATTCAGAGCCTTCTCGAGGCGCCATGTAGGATGAGGAACTGTCGGCTCCCAAGGCCCTGTCCATTGTCCCTTTTCAGGTCCAGGACCCCAAAGCCCACACCATAGGCATCTTCTTCACGTTTACCGCAAAGGCGCACATAGCTCGCTCACTTTACTTCTGTGATTCCACTTCTTCCCCAAACAAGAATTTTCTTGGGGAAACTTACTTGGACCCTGAGTAGGTGAAACCTTTTATATACAGAACAAATGGGTGTAATAGGCACAAAATCTTCCTATTCACAGTAGCTGTTCTCCTTGCATGAAGGTATTCAGTTTTTCTCTTCAGTTATGTCTTGGGTTGGTTAAAAGTCCATTTGGGTTTTTCTGGAAGATGTATGGAAAAACACAAATGAACTTTTTGGCTAATCCAACAGTATAGACAAAACATCAGCAGGGTGGTTATGCCCTGGGTTATTAAGCACCTAAGCCACCTTTGAGCAGTGGATACATAGACTGAGGTGGATACGGCCCAGGTTTCTCACTGTTGCTGGAATATTTATAAGCACAGAAGAGGGGAAGGGCAGGGTAAGGCCTAGGGCTCAGTTTTTATTGGAGGAATCATGACTAACTCATGTTTCTGTTGGTCAGTTATATTTGACTCTTTTGTGACCACTAGGACTGTAGCCCCTCTGTCCATGGGATTTCCCAGGCAGGAACACTGGAGTGGGTTGCCATTTCCTTCTCCAGGGGATCTTCCCGACCCAGGGATTGAACCTGTGTCTCCTGCATGGGTAGGCAGGTTCTTTACCACTGGGAACCCCAGTAACAAGTTGTTGATCATCATAACGTTTGTGTAGATTTAGTTGGACAAGTGCTTGTTTTTTTAAGCAAGCAAGGTGACTCTGCTATGTGACTTGGGGATGAAACCCAGTGCCATCTTGCTTAATTCAACCCAGTCCTACAGATGCTCCTGGGTGCCGGCTGGGCCCCCAGGATGCTCAGTGTGGGCTGTGGTACTCCACCCCAGAGGACACAGGACAAGCAATGGACGAAAACCGATTGACAACCAGGATTCTGAACACTTCTGCCTCTGCTCAGCACGTCTCTCCTCTCCTGCTCTGGACTCAGAGTGAGGTTAAAAGGCCTGTATGTCCATCGAGAGGTGAGAGAATAAAGAGGTTGTGGTATATATATATATGTGTGTGTGTGTGTGTGTATGTAATGAATACAGTGTTAGTCAGTGATAAAAGGAGCACATTGAGTCACTTCTCGTGAAGTGGTTGAGCCTAGAGCCTATTACACAGAGTGAAGTGAGTCAGAAAGAGACAAGAGCTCTGGACTCAGAGTGAGGTTAAAAGGCCTGTATGTCCATCGAGAGGTGAGAGAATAAAGAGGTTGTGGTATATATATATGTGTGTGTGTGTGTGTGTGTATGTAATGAATACAGTGTTAGTCAGTGATAAAAGGAGCACATTGAGTCACTTCTCGTGAAGTGGTTGAGCCTAGAGCCTATTACACAGAGTGAAGTGAGTCAGAAAGAGACAAGTATCATAAATTAACAGATAGATATGGAATCTAGAAAGATGGATCTGATGACCCTATTTGGAGGGCAGGAAGAGAGATGCAGATGGAGGGCACAGGCTTGTGGACACAGCAGGGCAAGGCGAGAGTGGGATGGTTTGAGAGAATAGCACTGAAACATACACATTACTGTATGTAAAACAGAGCCAGTGGGATTTGATGTAAGACGCAAGGAGCTCACCCAGTGCTCCCTAAGGGGTGGGAGGAGGGAGGGACACGTGTACACCTGGGGCCGATTCCTGTCGATGGATGGCAGAAGCCCCCACAAAATCCTCCAAATAAACCAGACAAAGAGCCCTTCAGTGTCCGCGTCCCTCCTCACGCTTTCAGAGGCTGCTGGGCCCCCAGCTTTAGTTTATCTGGCCTGAGTAAAAGTGAAAGAGGGAAAGCATGAAGGCTGCACGCACACATGGGTGAAGGGAAACGTCTTCCATCAACAGACTCCTCCTCGTGAGCCCTGGAGGCTGAAATGAGACCGCTGCGTGTGTTTCGACTGGGGAGGGCGTTGCAGTGGGAGCTGAGGTGCACCGTGATGAACAGCCACATATTAGGACAGTCTCAGGATGTCTCCCAGCAAAGAACTCGCTGACCGATCGCAAGGCCCATGGTCCATGTAACATAGAGACCCCTGCCAGGCGCCCGTGACAGGGCTGGGACAGGCAAGCGCGGTGTGTCCCCAGCAGGAAGCACTGAGAACGTCACCGGGCCTTTGTTTCTTTTAAAAGAGTTCCCCACCCCTAGTGTGGACCATTTTTAAAGTCCTTACATTTTTCACTTTTGTCCGAGAGGCATGTGGGATCTTAGCTCCCCAACCGGGGATGGAACCCGTGCCCCCTGCGATGGAAGGCGAAGGCCTAACCACTGGGCCCCCGGGGAAGCCCCAGCATCTTGACTGGTTCAGGAAGCGTTACTGAGATGGCACTGACATGGAGAGTATGTGAAGTGAGGTGGACAGCATGGTACTTTGATACAGGAATATACTGTGAAATTATTACCACAGGAAGGCTGACACCTCCGTCGCCTCAGAGAATTAACTTTTCTCACAGCCGGTGGTGCCCGCACGGAAGATGTGCCCTCTCCCTGACTTTCTAGCATGTGGCGAGTGTATACCGCAGCACTCTTAGGGACAGGTCCCAGGCGGCGCTGCAGATCCTCAGAACTTACTCATTCTCTAACTGGAACTCAGTGCCCTGGGACCAGCATCTCATTCCCCGGACCTCGCGGCCCCTGGAAACCACCATCTCACTCTCTGCTCCTGAGTTCAGCATCTTCAGATTCCACGCAGAGAAGCTGGCACACAGTTGTTTTCTTTCTCTCTGCAGTGTATCTCAATTAGCATGGAGCTCTTGAGGTCCATCCATGATGGTGCAAATGGCATTATTTCATTCTTTTTTAAGGTTCACGACCTGGATAATCACGATGGTGTGATCACTCACCTAGAGCCAGACATCCTGGAATGTGAAGTCAAGGGGGCCTTAGAAAGCATTACTACAAACAAAGCTGGTGGATGTGATGGAATTCCAGTTGAGCTGTTTCAAATCCTGAAAGATGATGCTGTGAAAGTGCTGCACTCAGTATGCCAGCAAATTTGGAAAACTCAGCAGTGGCCACAGGACTGGAAAAGGTCAGTTTTCATTCCAATCCCAAAGAAAGGCAATGCCAAAGAATGCTCAAACTACCGCACAATTGCACTCATCTCACATGCTAGTAAAGTAATGCTCAAAATTCTCCAAGCTAGGCTTCAGCAATACCTGAACCGTGAAATTCCAGATGTTCAAGCTGGTTTTAGAAAAGGCAGAAGAACGAGATCAGATTGCCAACATCCACTGGATCATGGAAAAAGCAAGAGAGTTCCAGAAAAAATGCCAGCAAATTTGGAAAACTCAGCAGTGGCCACAAGATTGGAAAAGGTCAGTTTTCATTCCAATCCCAAAGAAAGGCAATGCCAAAGAATGCTCAAACTACCGCACAATTGCACTCATCTCACATGCTAGTAAAGTAATACTCAAAATTCTCCTAGCCAGACTTCAGCAATACGTGAACCGTGAACTTCCAGATGTTCAAGCTGGTTTTAGAAAAGGCAGAGGAACCAGAGATCAAATTGCCAACATCTGCTGAATCATCAAAAAAGCAAGAAAGTTTTAGAAAAATATCTATTTCTGCTTGATTGACTATGCCAAAGCCTTTGACTGTGTAGATCACTACAAACTGTGGAAAATTCTGAAAGAGATGGGAATACCAGAACACCTTACCTACTTCTTGAGAAATCTGCATGCAGGTCAGGAAACAATAGTTAGAACTGGACCTGGAATAAGAGACTGGTTCTGAATAAGGAAAGAAATACGTCAAGGGTGCATATTGTCACCCTGTTTGTTTATCTTATATGCAGAGTACATCATGAGAAGCGCTGGGCTGGATAAAGCACAAGGTGGAATCAAGATTGCCAGAAGAAATATTAATAACTTCAGATATGCAGATGACACCACCCTTATGGCAGAAAGCAAAGAACTAAATAGTTTGTTGATGAAGATGAAAGAGGAGAGTGAAAAAGTTGGCTTAAAACTCAACATTCATAAAATGAAGATTATGGCTCTGGTCCCATCACTTCATGGCAAAAGATGGGGAAACAATGGAAACAGTGACAGACTTTATTTGGGGAGGGGCTCCAAAATCACTGCAGATGGTGATTGCAGCCATGAAATTAAAAGATGCTTATTCCTTGGAAGAAAAGTTATGACCAAGCTAGACAGCATATCAAAAAGCAGAGTCATTACTTTGTCAACCATGGTCCACCTAGTCAAGGCTGTGGTTTTTCCAGTAGTCATATATGGATGTGAGAGTTAGACTGTAAGGAATGCTGAGTGCTGAAGAATTGATGCTTTTGATCCGTGGTGTTGGAGAAGACTCTTGAAAGTCCCTTGGACTGCAAGGAGATCAAACCACTCCATCCTAAAGGAAATCAGTCTTGAATATTCATTGGAAGGACTGATGTTGAAGCTGAAACTCCAATACTTTGGCCACCTGATGAGAAGAACTGAGTCATTTGAAAGACCCTGATGATGGGAAAGATTAAAAGTGGGAGGAGAAGAGGAAGACGGAGGATGAGATGGTTGGAAGGCATCACTGACTCGATGGACATGAGTTTGAGTAAGCTCTAGGAGTTGGTGATGGACAGGAAGCCTGGTGTGCTGCAGTTCGTGGAGTCTCAAAGAGTTGGACATGACTGAGCTACTGAACCAAACTGATAGTACATCCCAATTTTTGAAATATGTAACTTGTGATTTCTTATTCCAAATAAATATTCACTTTCAATTTTAACTTGTATTCATCCTCTTAAATAAGGACCCCCCAAATCATATAAGGTTTAAATCTTAAAATCCATCTATGCCCCTTCAGGAAATACCAGAATGCATTTTTTTTTTAAATTAGGAAATGGCATTTGCAGTGCAGGATTGTGCCTTCCAATTAGGAAGTAAGCTGGTAAGTGAACTGCTACAATACTTGAATGGGATTGAAGAGAGATGTGCGTAAAGTTCTGTGATTCCTTCAATGATCAGTTTCATCAGTTAGACAAAATGCTCTAATTTCTGAGTCTTATGATGTTTTGGTAGCAGAAGTTTGTGTAAGTTGATGGAATTTTTCACATCAGCTTATTAAAGCACTCAGTAAGCCACTGATTTCAATTTGCCGGTGCAATCTCAAATTTCCCTGGTCACTGAGCAGCTATTGAGTCCTAGTTTACACGCTACATGCCTTTCGTCTTCTCTTCCTCTACTACCAGCACATGGTTCCCTCCCTGAGATACCCTTGTTCTAGGATATTGGCTACTCAGATACTCAGATGGCCTCCAGAGCATGCTGGAAGGAGAAAGTCTGAAAGGACTGGTGACAAGTCTGGAAAGATGGACGAAGATTTATAGGGTCTTAAAAATGATCTTTGGCTTCAAACTCTCATCTGCCTGCGGAAAGCAGGATAAATTCTGGTGATGAGGCTATGCGGAAATGCTCTCAGCTTAATTAATATGATGACATTACATCACAGAGGCTTGCTTGCCTTTCCTTAGAACCAGATGGAGCATGTCTGCCTGGAAGACTTTGGCAGGCTCAGACAACTTCTGAGTCTTTCTCTTACAATCTGGTCTTGTGTTGCACTTGAACTTTTTTATTTATTTATTTTTGTACTTGGACTTTTCAATGCTTCCATAAAATGAGAACTTTCAGAACTGACTCATCACTTCCCCTTACAATACCACATCCCGTTCTGGACCTCCACACATCTGAGCTTTGTATTCTCATTCTCTAGGCTGCCTGGGTTCAATCTCCAAGCCACCTGTGATTCTTCTATTTTTCTCTTCCCTCTTGATATTCTTCTGTGAAGTAAATGAGACAGAATATGTAAAGCATAAAGCATGTGATTCTGAAACATACTAGGCACTCAACAAGTGACCGTTCGCTTTCTTTTCCACCTCCCCTTCCTGGTCTAGGCATTAGCATGCCCCTCTCACTGAGCCCCACTGTATCTGTCTCTTCATCCATACTAGACAATGTCACTACAGAAATTCTCTACAGTGTTCCTTCTCACAAGCCTTATGTCTAATCCCCTCCAGTGGATTGACATCCTCAGAAAGCTGTATCCAAGTCCCAATCCCCAGTACCTATGGATGTGACCTTTCTTGGAAAAAGGGTCTTTGCATATTTGATTAGGTGAATGAAGATGAAATCCTCCTGGATTTAGAGTGGATCCTGGAGTCAATGACAGATGTTCTTATAAGAGGAAGGGAAGAACATGCGAAGATGGAGGCAGAGACTGGATTCATGCACCTTCAAACTGAGGAATAACAAGGATTGCCCAAAGCCCCCAGAAACTAGAATGAAGGTATGAAATGGACACTCCCTCAGAGCCTGCAGGAAGAACTAATTCAACTAACACTTCAAATTCAATGTTTAAAAATGTGAGAGAATAAGTATGCTATGGAAGCCCTAGGACTGCAATACACTCCTCTTGCCTGGCCCTTGGGTCCTTCTTGGTCTCTGTAACCAGCTCTTTCAAGGTTTTCTCTCATTGCTCTCCTTTATAGCTCCCCCTCTTCTTCATACTGGCAGTCCAATAATCCTGTGATCATGTGATGGCTATTTGTGAATTTTGCCTTTTCTGCCATAGTCCTTCTACTTTCTCTGAAACTATGTCTTCTCTACTTGTTAACTCCTAATCATGAAATAAAAGACTCATCCTACATAGTCCACAGTGATTTTCGTCCTATTCTGAATTCTTATAGCACATACTTGATATTGAATGTTGTTTGGTTCAAATGGCACGGTTTTTTTTTCATTTCACATATGTATACACTTAAGGGCAGGATGACTTTGCAACATCAGTATGGTTCAGTCGCTCAGTCATGTCCGACTCTTTGCGACCCCATGAATCGCAGCACGCCAGGCCTCCCTGTCCATCACCAACTCTCAGAGTTCACTTAGACTCATGTCCATCGAGTCAGTGATGCCATCCAGCCATCTCATCCTCTGTCATCCCCTTCTCCTCCTGCCCCTAATCCCTCCCAGCATCAAAGTCTTTTCCAATGAGTCAACTCTTCCCATGAGGTGGCCAAAGCACTGGAGTTTCAGCTTTAGCATCATTCCTTCCAAAAAATCCCAGGGCTAATCTCCTTCAGAATGGATTGGTTGGATATCCTTGCAGTCCAAGGGACTCTCAAGAGTCTTCTTCAACACAGTTCAAAAGCATCAATTCTTTGGCGCTCAGCCTTCTTCACAGTCCAACTCTCACATCCATACATGACCACAGGAAAAAACCATAGCCTTGATTAGACGGACCTTAGTCAGCAAAGTAATGTCTCTGCTTTTCAATATACTATCTAGGTTGGTCATAACTTTTCTTCCGAGGAGTAAGCATCTTTTAATTTCATGGCTGCAATCACCATCTGCAGTGATTTTGGAGCCCAGAAAAATAAAGTTTGATACTGTTTCCACTGTTTCCCCATCTATTTCCCATGAAATGATGGGACCGGATGCCATGATCTTCATTTTCTGAATGCTGAGGTTTAAGCCAACTTTTTTACTCTCCTCTTTTACTTTCATCAAGAGGCTTTTTAGTTCCTCTTCATTTTCTGCCATAAGGGTGGTATCATCTGCATATCTGAGGTTATTAATATTTCTCCCAGCAATCTTGATTCCAGCTTGTGTTTCTTCCAGTCCAGTGTTTCTCATGATGTACTCTGCATAGAAGTTAAATAAGCAGGGTGACAATATACAGTCTTGATGTACTCCTTTTCCTATTTGGAACCAGTCTGCTGTTCCATGTCCAGTTCTAACTGTTGCTTCCTGACCTGCATACACATTTCTCAAGAGGCAGGTCAGGTGGTCTGGTATTCCCATCTCTTTCGGAATTTTCCACAGTTTATTCTGATCCACACAGTCAAAGTCTTTGACATAGTCAATCAAGCAGAAATAGATGTTTTCCTGGAACTCCCTTGTTTCTTTGAAGATCCAGCAGATGTTGGCAATTTGATCTCTGGTTCCTCTGCCTTTCCTAAAACCTGTGTGAACATCAGGAAGTTCATGTATTGCTGAAGCCTGCTTGGAGAATTTTGAGCATTACTAGAATGTGAGATGAGTGCAATTGTGTTGCAGTCTGAACATTCTTTGGCATTGCCTTTCTTTGGGATTGGAACGAAAACTGACCTTCTCCAGTCCTATGGCCACTGCTGAGTTTTCCAAATTTGCTAGCATACTGTGTGCAGCACCTTCACAGAATTATCTTTTAGGATTTGAAATAGCTCAACTGGAATTCCATCAACTCTACTAGCTTTGTTCATAGTGATGCTTCCTAAAGCCCACTTGACTTCACATTCCAGGATGTCTGGCTCTAGGTGAGTGATCACACCATCGTGGTTATCTGAGTCGTGAAGATCTTTTTTGTATAGTTCTTCTGTGTATTCTTGCCACCTCTTCTTAATATCTTCTGCTTCTGTTAGGTCCATACCATTTCTGTCCTTTTTCAGTCCATCTTTGCATGAAATGTTTTCTTAGTATCTTTAATTTTCTTGAAGAAATCTCTGGTCTTTCCCATTCTATTGTTTTCCTCTATGTCTTTGCATTGATCACTGAGGAAGGCTTTCTTATCTCTCCTTGCTATTCTTTGGAATTCTGCATTCAAATGGGCATATTTCCTTTTCTCCTTTGCTTTTTGCTTCTCTTTTTTTCACAGCTATTTGTAAGGCTTCCTTAGAAAGCCATTTTGCTTTTCTGCATTTCTTTTTCTTGAGGATGGTCTTGATCCCTTTCTGCTGTACAATGTCACAAACTTCTGTCCATAGTTCCTCAGGCACTCTGTCTATCAGATCTAGTCCTTTAAATTTATTTCTCACTTCCACTGTGGAATCATAAGGGATTTGATTTAGGTCTTACCTGAATGGTCAAGTGTTTTTCCTACTTTCTTCAATTTAAGCCTGAATTTGGCAATAAAGTTCATGATCTGAGCCACAGTCAGCTCCTGGTCTTGTTTTTGCTGATTGTATAGAGCTTCTCCATCTTTGACTGCAAAGAATATAATCAACCTGATCTCAGTATTGACCCCATGTGGTGATGTTCAAGTGTAGAGTCTTCTCTTATGTTGTTGGAAGAGGCTGTTTCCTAAGACCAGTGCATTCTCTTGACAAGACTCTATTAGCCTTTGCCCTGCTTCATTGTATACTCCAAGGCCAAATTTGCCTGTTACTTCAGGTGTTTCTTGACTTCCTACTTTTCCATTCCAGTCCCCTATAAGGAGAAGGACATCTTTTGGGGGTGTTAGCTCTAGAAGGTCTTGTAGGTATTTATAGAGCCACTCAACTTCAGCTTCTTCAGCATCACTGGTCAAGGCATAGACTTGGATTACCATAATATTGAATGGTTTGCCCTAGAAACGAACAAAGATCACTCTGTCATTTTTGAGACTGCATCCAAGTACTGCATTTCAGACTCTTTTGTTGACTATGTTGGCTACTCCATTTCTTCTGAGGGATTCTTGCCCACAGTAGTAGATATAATGGCCACCTGAGTTAAATTCACCCATTCCAGTCCACTTTAGTTTGCTGATTTCTAGAATGTCGATGTTCACTCTTGTCATCTCCTGTTTGACCACTTCCAATTTGCCTTGATTCATGGACCTGACATTCCAGTTTCCTATGCAATATTGCTCTTTACAGTATCAGACCTTACTTTTATCACCAGTTACATCCACAACTGGATACTGTTTTTGCTTTGGCTCCATCCCTTCATTCTTTCTGGAGTTATTTCTCCACTGATCTCCAGCAGCATATTGGGCACCTACCAACCTGGGGAGTTCATCTTTCAGTGTCCTCTCTTATTGCCTTTTCATACTGTTCATGGGGTTCTCAAGGCAAAAATACTGAAGTGGTTTGCCATTCCCTTCTCCAGTGAATCACAATTTGTCAGACCTCTCCACCATGACCCATCTGTCTTGGTTGGCCCCACACAGTGTGGCTTAGAGTCATTGAGTTAGACAAGGCTGTGATCCATGTGGTCAGAATGGCTAGTTGTCTGTGATTGTGGTTTCAGTTTGTCTGCCCTGTGATGCCCTCTCTCAGCGCCTACCATCTTACTTGGGTTTCTCTTACCTTGTACGTGGGGTATCTCTTCACAGTTGCTCCAGCAAAGCACAGCTGCTACTCCCTACCTTGGACATGGGATATCTCCTCACAGCCACTGCCTCTGACCTTGGACAGGAAAATAAGGTTAAACAAGTTTATATGAGTCAGCTCTAATCCAGCTGACTGATGTCCTTTAATAAGGGCAAATTTGTATACAGGGCGACACCAGGGGTGCAAGTGTACAGAGGGACCTCTTCATGAGTGGCAGTGAGAGGGCAGCCATCTGCAAGTCCTGGAGAGAGGCCTGGAGTAGACCCTTCTCTCCTGGTCCTCAGGAGGAAGCAAGCTTGCAAGCACCTTGGTTTTCTAGCCTCCAGAAATGTGAGCAAATAAAGTTCTGTTGTTTAAGCTACCTGGTTTGTGGTATTTTGTTACGGTAATCATAGCACACTACTACAACATTTAAAAGGCTGACTAAAAGTTGAAAACAAAAGTCCTGCAAAGGGGAGAGAAAAGATGAAGATATTCTCTACCTGACTGGACAATGTTCTTTTCTCAAGTAGCAATCATAAAATGGTAGGCTATCTGACAGAGCCATTAGTAAAGCTTAGCAACTCCTGGGTTTGTTATGAAAAGCAACATCAATTTAGTATGAAATTCAAAGAGCTCTGAGAAAGCAAGTGGGACCTGGCCTTCACCATTCTTCACCTTCTTCTAGAATGATGGTATTGCCTAACCTATAGTCAGGAAGTTACCTGATGATAGTCTCGTGAATTAATCCCTAGTCTTAAATTATTTTAAGAGTTTACATTTAAGGGTTTTCGGGGATTATCTGTAAATGTATACAGATTAGTGGATCCACTGTAGAGTTGACTGGTGGGGATCAGGACAATAATGGTTATTTAACTTGTTTTTATATATACTTTTTTTTGGCCAAGATCCCATCAGTGTGTGCTTTATTCCGTCCTCATTCCTTCTGCCACCTCCATTCAGCTTTCCTAGTGGCTCAGATGGTAAGGAGCCCTCCTGCAATTCAGGAGACCTGAGTTCGATCTCTGGGTCATGAAGATCCCCTAGAGAAGGGAATGGCAACCCACTCCAGTATTCTTGCCTGGAGGATTTTATGGACAGAGGAGCCTGATGGGCTAGAGTCCATGGGGTTGTGAAGAGTCAGACACGACTGAGTGACTAACATTTGAACCTCCCTTGCTTAAAGGAAAAGTAATGCATTAGAATTTATTCCATATTATTCAAATTAAATTTAGAATCTTGATCTCCCTTCTGGGATGTAATTTTTAGAAGCTCACTGAGAGAATGTACTATGTCCAGAGGGAGGCATCCAAAATTGTGAGGACTCTAAATGCTGAGGCACCTGAGGATGGTTGAACATATACTGAGGATATATATATACACACACACACACACACACACACGGGGTGGATATATACTGAAGACTTGCTATTGGATGCAGGCATCAATGTGTTTTTCATGACTCTTGAGGGTAAGAGCTGGGCTAATAGGTGGACCTTTCAGGATGCTGATTTCATTTCAGCACAAAAGCTTCCACTACATGGTCTAAACTCCTAAGGATCAGAAGTAGTGAGGCGTAGAAGCCCATTGAGTGTTGCTGTATTTTAGTGGTTAATGGGGTCTGGAGTTGTGGCTTTACCTCTTGTTACCTGTGTGTCCTTGTCTAAGTACTTAATTTATTCATTTAAACAGTCCCATCAGAATGAAATGAATGATTGTATCTATCTCATTTTGAATATTAGGTGACATAATGTATGTAAACTGCTGAGAAAACTAGGGTTAACAAAGGTGGTTTAACATACTAAGTCACATACTTCATCCAGGCCTGTGCTTGATTTTGAACTCTAGACTCTGATTTAATCATGTCATGTTGTTTCCAAGTTTCCTCCCCACAAATAAAAGGGTAAAGAAGATATAAATGGGAGAGCTGAGGAGTCTATTGAAAGGGAAAGAAGTTGGCCCTTTTCCATAGCCAACTACGGTCCTTGTTAGGCCACAGTGTTGATGCAATGGTCTTATCTATGAATCTGTTTAAATACCCAATTACGCTTTCTTTTCTCTCTCTCTCTCTCTTGCTCCCAGTTCTCATCCCTCTGCTTCCTCCTTTTATCGCGCTCCAGCCCTCAGCGGGCTAAGTAGGCAGACACTAACCCCAACAGGAATGACTCCGACGAAGCTGTTTCTTATCCATTGTTTACCTCTTCTATCACTTTAATATATAGATGGGTGTTTTTGAAAACTTGGCTTTGACTGGTCTCATTACAACATTAAAAAAATATTAAACTCAGAACCTAATTCTTTTTTATCATTAAATATAACTAAGAAGCAAACTGAGAGGAGTAAAAGAACAAGTAAGGCTGGATCTGAAGCAGGTCATACTGAAGAAGTCCTCTGGGAATAATTTATAACCATTACCCCACTGGGGATCTCTCTGAGATAGTCCATTCTAAGGTGAGTGTACCTTGAATTTTGTCAAAATGTCCTGAGCACCTATTAAGCCTACTGATCTTGATAATAAGTCTGATAATAAGTTGTCTGGTTGATGGACTCATGTCTGGGATGGACTAGAAAGAATGTGAACTACTTACTTGGTTTCCCCTGGTAGCTCAGATGGTAAAGAAGCTGCCTGCAGTGCAGGAGACCTGGGTTGGATCCCTGGGTTGGGAAGATCCCATGAAGGGAGTGACAACCCATCCAATATTCTTGCCTCAAAAATTCCAC
>SJYC01058894.1:0-35217 GCA_006408675.1 Madoqua kirkii
ACACACACACACACACACACGGGGTGGATATATACTGAAGACTTGCTATTGGATGCAGGCATCAATGTGTTTTTCATGACTCTTGAGGGTAAGAGCTGGGCTAATAGGTGGACCTTTCAGGATGCTGATTTCATTTCAGCACAAAAGCTTCCACTACATGGTCTAAACTCCTAAGGATCAGAAGTAGTGAGGCGTAGAAGCCCATTGAGTGTTGCTGTATTTTAGTGGTTAATGGGGTCTGGAGTTGTGGCTTTACCTCTTGTTACCTGTGTGTCCTTGTCTAAGTACTTAATTTATTCATTTAAACAGTCCCATCAGAATGAAATGAATGATTGTATCTATCTCATTTTGAATATTAGGTGACATAATGTATGTAAACTGCTGAGAAAACTAGGGTTAACAAAGGTGGTTTAACATACTAAGTCACATACTTCATCCAGGCCTGTGCTTGATTTTGAACTCTAGACTCTGATTTAATCATGTCATGTTGTTTCCAAGTTTCCTCCCCACAAATAAAAGGGTAAAGAAGATATAAATGGGAGAGCTGAGGAGTCTATTGAAAGGGAAAGAAGTTGGCCCTTTTCCATAGCCAACTACGGTCCTTGTTAGGCCACAGTGTTGATGCAATGGTCTTATCTATGAATCTGTTTAAATACCCAATTACGCTTTCTTTTCTCTCTCTCTCTCTCTTGCTCCCAGTTCTCATCCCTCTGCTTCCTCCTTTTATCGCGCTCCAGCCCTCAGCGGGCTAAGTAGGCAGACACTAACCCCAACAGGAATGACTCCGACGAAGCTGTTTCTTATCCATTGTTTACCTCTTCTATCACTTTAATATATAGATGGGTGTTTTTGAAAACTTGGCTTTGACTGGTCTCATTACAACATTAAAAAAATATTAAACTCAGAACCTAATTCTTTTTTATCATTAAATATAACTAAGAAGCAAACTGAGAGGAGTAAAAGAACAAGTAAGGCTGGATCTGAAGCAGGTCATACTGAAGAAGTCCTCTGGGAATAATTTATAACCATTACCCCACTGGGGATCTCTCTGAGATAGTCCATTCTAAGGTGAGTGTACCTTGAATTTTGTCAAAATGTCCTGAGCACCTATTAAGCCTACTGATCTTGATAATAAGTCTGATAATAAGTTGTCTGGTTGATGGACTCATGTCTGGGATGGACTAGAAAGAATGTGAACTACTTACTTGGTTTCCCCTGGTAGCTCAGATGGTAAAGAAGCTGCCTGCAGTGCAGAGACCTGGGTTGGATCCCTGGGTTGGGAAGATCCCATGAAGGGAGTGACAACCCATCCAATATTCTTGCCTCAAAAATTCCATGGACAGAGAAGCCTGGCAGGCTACAGTCAATGGGATCGCAGAGGGAGACACAACTGAGTGACTAATACTTTAGTTACTTTAATTGGGAATGTTTATCATCACTAATGAACAACAAGAAAGAGTTTGAAAAGTTCTTCAAAATATTTACTAGAAAACATCACCAAAATTTCAGAAAAGTACAGTATTTGAGATAAAGCTACTATGTACGAGAATAACTTTATTGTGCTTTGCATGAATTATATTATTTGGTCCTCACAACATGTTGACAAGTTTGACATTATTATCCCCATTTTACCGATTGGAAAACTAGGTGTACCGACTTCCCTAGTGGCCCAGTGGCTAAGACTCTGAGCTCCCAATGCAAGAGGCCAGGGTTCAATCCCTGGTCAGGGAGCTAGATCCCCCAAGCTACAGCCACAAGGAAGATTGAAGATTCCATGTGCTGCAACTCTGACCTGGCACAGCCAAACACACACACACACACAAACACACACATATATATAAAGAAAACTAGCCGTGGAGAGGCTCAGTAACAATCCCAAGATCACACAGCACTATATATATCTAAAATCTATGTCATGTATACTTTCTTTAAAGTCATATTTTCCTCCACCCAAATTATGAAAAACCATAAATGAAATTGAAGAAATAGCCTTCATGATATATTTTCTCTTCTCATGACAGATGAATTTACTTTTATTCTTCTTGTCCAAACTGTAAACTATCATTCTGGGCTTGCCAAACAAAGAATGTCACTAACTATCTAACTCTGTAAGGGTTACATCATTAGCCCTGCTGTCATTGACCTTTAATACACCCTGAAAGTTCAGGGTGGAGATCAGGAACGAAGCATTCTGTGCTCTGAGAAAACTGGCAGAATTGGCCTTCCGATGGATATGTTCAGGAAAATTTTTTAAAGAACATGGATTTTTGTACCTTCCATTCTTAGAAAAGCTCTAAAACCATTAACCAAGATAAAAGCACTAAAACCATTAATCGAGATATCTGTTCCTTGTGTCTAGCAGTAATCTTATACCAAAGTGGACCAAGCATATGTCACCAAAATCACCTGTGCCGACCTTCCCACTCACCTCAGCAGCTCCTCAGAACTCTGAGAGCCTGTCTCCCAGGCTATAGTCCTTAACAAATTCCCAGTTTTGTAAAATGTGAAAAGTAAAATGGAAACTCAGAGCTCTCACATTGTGTTTTTACTTCAGTTGATAGACACTATTCATATTACACAGATAGCTCAGTTTTTTCAGTAAAATTAGAAGAAACTCCAGTTTTTAAACAGGTGTATGTGCATTAAGAAAAAAAACTACCATGTGATTTTTATATATGAATGCTAAATCCTAAACATTAGTTATTACTTCTGAACTTGAGTGCTTAGAATGTTTAAAATGCAGTATATTCATGTGGGCTTTTCAAGGCTTTTGGAGCATGTATGAGATATGTTTGTGCATGTCTAAATTTATGTAGAACATAAATTTAAAAACACATGTATTTAAGTTATATGAGTACTGAGCACAGTTTCTACAGGGTAGGATATTCACATGTTTTGTTTTGGGGGAGAACTTAACCCTCACAATGATTAACTGTGCATAAAATCTAAATAGCATATATAATGTATTGTATAGGTCTGACTACTCTTTCAGAATAGCAGTTCTTTGCTTTTACAGTATTGGGAAGAGAAAAGAATTAGTAAAGAAATATTAGCATTCCTCAAGCTCCTCTTCTCTAAAACATATTCCATAAAATCTCTTGAACAGGCTGGAATACCCTCCTATGCCCCCACCGCACCATCCTCTCAATGCAGTGGGAAAGTCGGTGGGTAATTGGGTCCAGATTGGAGATGTTTAAATATTCATGAGGCTGGCAGGGGACTGGGAGGGGGGTGCCTGTCTAGAACGGGGATGGGGGCTGGGGGAAGTGATTAGTCATTGAAAGCTAGTGAACAATTCTGAGAAAGAGATCCAGAGACAGGGAAGAAAAAGAGAGATAGGCAGAGGGTGGGTGGGGAGATGAGAGAAGAGGAAGAGAGGGAAGAGAGGGGGGTGAGAGGCAGAGGGGGAGAGCGAGCGTGTGCGGTGAGCAGTAGCTGTGGACCTTACTGTTGCTGCTAACTGCCCTGGTGTGTGTGAGGGAGAGAGAGAGGGAGGGGGGGAGCGCGCGCGCTAGCGCGAGAGAGAGAGCGAGTGAGCAAGCGAGCAGAAAAGAGGTGGAGAGGGGGGAGTAAGAAAGAGAGGAGGAAAGGAGAGAAGGCAGGAAGAAGGCAAGGGACGATACAACCATGCTGTGCTGTATGCGAAGAACCAAACAGGTAGACCTAAAGATTTTTACTTCTTCTTGTGAAATTACCAGTGTGCAATATTTCCCTGTGAAGGTAGAAAAATTATTTTACCGCTTCTGCTCTGGCCATGGTGCTCCCGTTTCCTTAGCATATGGCAACTGATGCTTGCATCCCAGCTTTTATTCTGTTCTTTCATGGTCTGGTTTTGGAATGCTGCTACTAATTAGGAGGAGGTTAGAAAAAAAAATACGCCTGTTTGGCTAGAAAAAAAGATTTTTTTTTTAGGTGTCTGGTTTTGCCGGTGTGGATATGAAGAGAGGTGTGGGGGAGAAAATGTGGGCTCTACTTACAAGATGGGGAGGCAGTCCTTTATATTATTCGCAAAAAAACCGGGAGGTTGAAAGAATCATATTCAGTAATGAGTATTGCTTGTTCTATCGTACAATTTTCTCACATGTGCTGCGGAAGAAGCCCTATTTCCCACATGCATGAGCTGCACATTGGCGCAGGTATTAATGGGAAAACATGTGAAGGTTGAATTAATTTATTTTGCAATGAATGAATGAAACTGTAATATGGCAGATTTTTAAAAGAGAATCCAGAGACTGCCGGGGCTGGGAAAAAAATTGGCCACGTAGAAGGGGAAAATTCAGTCGATTGTGCACCAGCTGGTCCGAGGAGAGGGTGGACCACGCCCCTAGGAGCTTTGAGCACCGACCGGATGGGAAAGACGAGCGGAGAATTACCTGTTGGAAACCAGGTCTCTTCTCCCCTTCCTTTGCATCTTTCCTGGAATTGTAGTGACCAAAGACGGGCTAACATTCCGGATTATAAGCATGGTGACTCATTTTCATCAGGAAAAGGGACACATAGAAGATCAGCAAGAAGCACAGTCCCCTCCCTCTTTCCCACACTGCTCCCACTGCTCAGGTTTTCCTTCCATTTTCAAATTGCTCACTTATTTCGTGAAAGACATTTTAGAAACTTGATTGGAGTAAGGGTGGGGAGGAATGAATGACTAGGACGGTATTCCGCAGCAACCGACAGTGCCGCGGCATCCGCCAAAAGACGCTTTCCAACATTGATGGGAACACCTCTGAGGGATTTTGGCGAAGGTTAAGGAGGAAAATGGATGTGGGATTTGGGTGAGTGTGTGCTTGTACGCGTGTGTGCGTCTTCCTGGGAGGGGAGGATGTCTTGGGAAAAAAAAATTTTCCTCTCCTTATCTTCCTTCATTCTAATACATAAATGCAGTAGATACAGGTGGCTGGGCTAAGCACACTGTCAAGAAAATGTTCTGAAGTTGCCTTCCTGATGAGCTGCAGAAATAAAATTTAGGAAGGCAGAGCCCTAAGGAAACCAATGCTAGTCTTTAATTTGGGGAAAGAAAAAAATATGCTGGTTTAGAACTTCTTGTCACCTTATGTATACACACATATGTGTATATACACATGCCCCCTCTGACAAAGGAAACCAAGCATGATATTTTGAAAGGGAATTGAGGCTAAAGAAACTCCCTTCCCCAGAGGGGACAGCTGCCTTCATCTGGGTCCTCTCACTGACAGCCCCAAGCATTCACTAGGATATGTGCAAAGTGATGAAGCTGAAGTAGTGTGTTTCGGGAGTTGTAGAAATTCATATGTGAATGTGTACAGTATCCGCATACTTCATGTAGGACAGTCATGCATGTACCCTGTATGGTTTCCATATGCCGGCATGAGTTTTAGCATAATTCATATTCAAGAGAGAAAATGGAAAGGTATAGAAATAGTCCTCTTTTGCCCGTACGTTTTATACATGTGCACCTCTGTGTGAAATGGTCCTGGCCCCTGCTGACCATTGCTATGTCTCATTCACATAAGTCAGTATATAGGATGCCATTAAATAGATGGAAGGAAATGGTGTATTCAGGGTGTGGGCTCACACTGCACTGACTGGCATTTCTATAGCTTGAGTACTTAGTCTCACACAGGTTTTGTGCTTGAGGGTGAAATGATCCTATATCATTTATGACAGACTCCGATTGTGTTTATCTTTCTTCTGCCATCTATTTACCATCCTAGTGCTTAACAGGGAATAAAACAAGGGCAAAATCCTGCAAAGGTCTAAACTCTGCCACACCCATGAAATCCAGCAGAAACGTGGGAGGGGGTTGGGGGCTGCACTTCCTTCCTCTTCCACTTGAGCTGCATAAAGAAGCAGTCCTGGATTTCCGAGTGCTAATACATTGCCTATGGCTGTGAAGAAAGCATAAATGATCTTTATTAGCTTCTAATTACCATTATAGATTATTATAGCAGGAAGAAGAGAATGAGAGTGGGGTGGAGAGAAGTAGATGATAAAGGAGTGGTTAAAAGAGAAATAAAATAAAAGGATCCCTGAGATTTTACTGGCTTATGATTTTCAAATGTCTTGGGGCTAACTTTAAATAGCTTAATTACCATGCATTCTGCAGATGATGAAAAACTTGCAAGATGTGGTCTGTGTCCACAAAGCAATAGAACTGCGAGGTGTTTCTTTTGTTGAAAAATAAAGACTTTAACTTGTAACTGAAGTATAAAGATACCAATGCAACCAAGAAGCTCTCTAGCCCCCACCCCTCAATACCACCAACATCTGCATTTTTCTGCATATGACAGATAATTCTTAGTGTGATCTGTGGTTCAGAATTCCAACCTGGTTGTGCCTTTCCCTTGCAATGCTGGAAAGGTATGGAAGGATGCTGCCTGGCTGCGTGGTGCAGATGATTCCTTCTAGTGATAAATTGAATTCCTCCTAAATTTCACCGAGCCACACCCAGTGTCACCAGGGACTAAGAGGATTAATTAAATGGAGTCATTCTACTTAATATAGTTGAAACTGTTAAGTTTTTTATTTTAAATGGTGATTTTTACCTCACATTTCCAAATTAAACAGAGGAAGAAATCATTTAAAGGGCATTTTTTTTTCCACCAAATTGTCTAGACTTGCAGAGAATCTTAGAGAATTAATGGTGAATCTAGAAATGCATTAATATCTGGTGAATCTATAATTCCTTCTAGCCCATGCCAGGGTGCAGATACAATGATCCCTGCTCTCTCATGCTGACAGTCTATAACCCTGGTACCCTCTTTCTCCACCCATGGTGAGGCAATTGGGTTAAGAAAACGTAGGGTTAATTTTCTCTCTTGCTGAGCTGGCATAACTACTGAAACCTTTCATGTTTTACGCTAAAGGGGAACACTCCTGTTCACTGAGAAGGAGAGTGGCTCTGGGTCTCCTTTTCCTCCGTCATAGTGAAATTGTTAGTGTTAAGCCTGGGGCTGATTAATCTACATACTTCAGTTTTACCTGGTACCAGAAGGAAAAGGGCGGGGGTGTCCTTGCATTAGTGGTTGGCAGATATATTAACCAAATGTTCTCCTTGTTTATATTGATAAAGTAAGAAAAGTCTAGAACTTCCTCTAATATTAAAGGGACATTTCAAAGGGTGCACATACTTAGGTCATCTCAAGAGAAGATACAATATTTAAATAATTATTCCTTATTAGCTGTCATACAGGCATTCAGGCAACCAAGTGTGTCTGTTGTCAATCAAAAACATGATTGTGGGCAGGAATTCTCCTTTCTGAATTTCTGAAGTATGGTCTGGTTGCCCCTGCACCACTGTACTGATTTTCAGAACATTCTCTTTAGTGCTGGGAAGAGCACTGTGCTGAGAGTCCTCAGTTTATACCACTTACTGATCCTGTGGTCTTGAATGAATCATATAATCTTTGGCTTCAATTTCCTCCTGTAGGATGGAGACTAAAAACCAAAAAATGAAAACAAACAAACCAAAAGTCCTTCCATGCTTACTTTGAAAGTTTCTGTGAGGATCAAGCAAAATTGATATGAAAACAAAGATCTATAGAAATAAAAGAAACTTTTCTCTCTGAGATTTGCAACGTGGGCTTGGCTTAGAAACTGCCCGCCTTTCAGGACTGTCAATTGCCTGCTACACTTCCGTTTCCTGTTGGAGAAGTCGTTCCTTCTGTTCATCCTTGATTCCTCCTCTTCATCACTCCCCACTCACTATCCCATTTTTAAATAGAGGGCTTCTGTTCCTGAAAGAGATACCCTATCCAGTGACTGTCTTTTAGTTTGCATCTCATTTGCTCTCTCTTTGCTATTTTATATTGCTGTCCATCCCTCTTCCTGAAACTATCTCCTCATTTGGCCCCATCATATCTTTCCTTTTTCTCCTCCCTCTCAGGTCTTTTTCTGTTCTTTGCTGGCTTTGTTCATTCTCTCCCTCCCCAAATATCAATTATATGCTAATTATTTATCTTGATCTCTTTTTCTTATTCTACACACTAAATTCTAGGTGGTCTCACTCACCTCCAGAGTTGTAAATACCTGTGTGATTTCCAAATCTGTAAACTAGATCTCTCTCTTGAGCTCTGATCCATAGACATCTCTGTCAATATTTCAGAGATGCCCATGCTCATGATGAATAAAGTCAAACTCAGTGTCCCATTTTGTACCAGTTAGTCTTCCTCCAAATTCCCACCCTTATTGCTGTAACACCATCTATCCAGCTTCCAAACTCTAGAAAAATGGTATTGATTCTAAAACTATTCTTTTCTTTCAGTCCCCAAATCTAGTTATGAAATTCTTAGATCCTCATTAAAAAGATTTTGAGTTCATCCTCTGCTTTTCCATCTGCACCACAAATAAACTGACTTTTGTTACCTCCTATCTGGACAAAGACAATAACTTCTTATCTGGACTCCCTACCTCCTCCATCTTGCTCTCCTTCCATTCTTGCAAATAACATTGCTCTTATCTTTACCTAACACAAATCTGATCAGATTATTTCCTTCCTGACAATCTTCTAATAGTTCTGTATTAATGGTAAGCTAAATACAAACTCTTCAGCGCTGATGCAATGATCTAGTCTTGACTATCTTTCCAGTACTGCCTTCAAATACTCTTCTCTCAACTGATGATGCCACATCAATATTTCAGGCCTTGGTGTCTTTGCTCTATGCCTAGAAAATTTCCATTCCCTCTGCAAAAGTTAGCTTTTTAGGCCATTCTTAACCTCCCTTGAATTGTTTTCTTCTACCTTCTTTGTGACCATGCTATAGTCTGTATAATCACCATTATACCCCTTGTTGTACTATGTAGCACTTGTTTTTTCCACATACTGGTGTCCATACTGTGAGCTGCTTAAGGGAAACAGTGAAACCTTAATCATTTTTCTATCTCCAGTGCCTACCACAATGCTTGGCACATAATGTAATGGATTTTAACTGTGGATAATCTGTTTGTTAAATGAATACAGAATTAGTTTTACAGTCTTTCCATGAGTTGTGGTGTATATAAATGGGTGGAACCTCTACTAAATTTTTTCAAGATCTATTGGCTCCAAATTTTGAAGTGGAACTAAACATTATTGATTCTTATTAATAATCAACAGACATGAAAACTGTTGCTTTTTAATGAAAGCAGATACAGAATGCAAAGTGAGCCCAGGTAGACTATGTTTCTCCCAACTATCATAAGTGGTACCATTGGAAAACTGCACTTTGATGTCTCCTCCCCACCACTCAGCACACTAGCCCCACCCTCTGTGGTTAGCAGAGTCCCAAGTTATGTACACACATTATTATCTTGGATCTTCTCGGGCCCTTCCTTTTGGGCCCCGGTTGCTTACACATGTTGCTTTGCTCCACAACTATTCCACATAGACCATGACTCAGTCGCTCACTACCCTTCGTTATTTCATTGATCGCACAAACTTAAAAAAATATATATGTACTTTGGCCTATGCTCAGAGGCCCACATCCAACAATTAATTTTAGTTTCATTTGGGTTTGTTTTCTTCCCACTGAACTAGCCACAAAATAATATTCCACAAAGAGAAATCTTGCATGAAGGTAAAGGGAGATTGAATGGTAAGTAGTCCCGCAAATGTCCACTAAATGAATGAGAATCAGATAAAGCTTATTTTCTTAGCTTGGAATAGGGTAAAGGAATTTGGATTCTGGGGCAGGCCTATGGTGGCCAGGATGAGGCACATTGTGAATACAGCTTTACCTGAAAATACTCTTTGCCCAACCCTCAGTAGTGGATTTTTTCTGACTTAATTAGCATGGCCTTGAGAACAGTAAGACCAGATGACCTATCAGTGAACCTGAATAGTGTTTCCCAGTCTCCACACCCTCTTGCTCATGGCTCTCGATGTTTTTCTTTCAGCTTTCCTTTTTTACTCTCATGTTCAAGTAGAGTTTTTCTAATTAAGTAATGCCAGCGCACATTTAGTGGACAAGGCCAAAATATGAGAGTTTTAAGAAAAAGTATGTCCCTTCCAACTTTCCAAATAGATGTTTTAGACAACACAGGTACATTAAGCTATATCTAGCACATAGTAGCTTATCAATTAAAAATATATTTATTGAGGGAATAAAAGTAGGGAGGGAGAGATCTTCATGATGGGCCATGAGGGGATATGTTAAGGTACAGAAGACCATAGCCTGTGTACCTACTGAGGACTGGCTATGTGTATGTGCACACTCAGTTCTGCTGATCCTCCTCTCAAGGTGTGTATGTATGTGTGCTTAGTCACCCAGTCATCTGACTCTTTGCAACCCTTTGGATGGTAGCCCAGCAGGTTACTTTGTCCATGGGATTTTTCAGGCAAGAATCCTGGAGTGGGTTGCCATTTTCCTCCTCCAGGGAGCTTCCTGATCCAGGGATTGAACCTGCGTTTCCTGTGTCTCTTGCATTGGTAGGCAGATTCTTTATCAGCTGAGCCATCAGGGAAACCTTGCCCTCAAGGTGGTGGTGGTCAAAGTTACAATTCTGTTTCCATCCTGCTCAGAATAGAGTGACACCCTTGCAGTGAGTTTAGATTGTACAATGGGAGCATGACCCTCTAGATTCCCTATCCTTAGTTATTTACAGATCTTATTTTCTTAGATGTTGTGTGTTTAATGTCCTGTTTCATGTCTTTGTAGTGGAATAAACCCTCCCTGGGTTCTAGACCCGGCTCTGCCAATTGCTTGTCCTGTGACCTTGGGTAAGTAACAGTATCTTTCTGAGCCTCAGTTTATCCATCTATATAAGTGGGCACATAAAAAGAATACTCCAAATCCAGACCTGCCTTTTCTACTAAGTTGGTGTGAGGCTCAAATAAAGTCATAAAATAAAAGTGTTTTGTAAACAATGTGTTTTTCAAGTGCAAAGTATTATTAATTGAGGAATTCCACATATTGAAACCTAAAGTACTCATGGTTCTATATAAAGGAGTACTCTTGCTCTCTAAGGAATATATATACATTTTCAGTTTTCACTCCTCCTCTCCTGTTTTTTAAAGAGTAAGCCTACCATGCTAATGGGTGGGAGCATGTGCTTGCGTGCTAAGTCACATCAGTTGTGTCCAACTCTTTGGGAACCTATGGACTGTAGCCTGCCAGGCTCCTCTGTCCATGGAACTCTGCAGGCAAAAATACCAGAGTGGGTTGCCATGGTCTTCTCCAGGGGAATCTTCCCAACCCAGGGATTGAACCCACATGTCATGTCTCCTGCACTGGAAGGTCGATTCTTTACCACTGGCACCACCTGGAAAGCCCTCGAGTGGGTGGGAAAATAGCATATTTCTATCATTTCCTTTGAAAACGTCAGTGAGAGAAGTTAAATAAGCAGATGTTCAGATTGTCATACAACACCAAGGATCGGTTCAAAGACATTTTTCTTTTTATCCTCTATTTTTCCTTTTATCTTTTTCTGCTTTAGTCTGTTCTTCACATTTAGATTTCTCATCTCCATTTGCTAAACTGGCTGCTTCTCCCCATCCTCGTCCCCACCCCCACATCACTTTCAAACTGTGTTCTCAGCACTAAGATTACCAGGCATGCTGTGCTCACATCAATCACTGGAGGGCCCAGTCAGGCAGAAGAGCAGAGAGGAGATGTGGGGCTGATTGGGAGACTAAAAATGAGGATGGAGCCTGGCTGGGGACAGCACTGTGGAAAGCTGATCACTTAAGCACACAGTCTTCATACGACCTCAGGGAGCCTCAGCATCAGGAATTAACCTTGATCAGAAGTGATGCACAATCCTTGAACCTTTGCCAATTCATCTCTATCATCATAAATAATCCAAACTCTGAGGACCTCTACAAAGAATCTTTCAGTTCTCCTGTGTCCCCTGGTTAATTGGGATAAGTTACCTATTTAATAATACAAAATGTACCCAATTCTGATACAAGAAATAAACTTTTACAACCCGAAGGATCTGATTTCTTAATGTATGGCTAATATTTTAAAAATATTTTTAAGTATAACAACTGGATCAAGTTTGTCCAAGAGATTTGTTTATCTTAGAAGCCAAAAGTTTAGAAAAATTAATATCATGGATATTTTGAAGAATATTTTCATAAAGAGAGCTTACTTAGAGTTTAGAAAGATATATTAATTAGAAACTTTGGGAAAAGCAGGGCTTCCCTGTGGATGAGATGGTAAAGAATCTGCCTGCAATGCAAGAGACCTGGGTTTGATCCGTGGGTCGGGAAGATCCCCTGGAGAAGGAAATGACAACCCACTCCAGTAATTTTCCTGGGAGAATCCCCATGGACAAAGAAGCCTGGCAAGCTGCAGTCCATGGAGTTGCAAAGAGTTGGACATGACTGAGAGGCTAAGCACAGAGGGAAGCAATTTTTTTTTTAATTTGGAGTATATTTATAGTTGGTTAATGATCACCTTTAATCTTTCACTGTACCTTCCTTTCTTTGTCCTCTGTCTCTGTGTATATGTGTGAGAGTGTGTATGCGTTTTTCTTTCTCTCTTTCCCTGTCTCTATCCACACACTCACACATATGTGCTTGTATTATTTATATGTCCTTTGATTGGGTATAAGTAACAGATCCCACCTTTAGTGGTCTAGAAAAGGAATCTATAGAAAGGAAACTAGATATCACAATTAAGAAAGTTGAAAAGCCAAGCTTATGGGAACCAAAATAGACCTGGAAACCTCAATATAAGGAATTCATAGACTTTCTTTCTGGAGCCCTAATTGAAAAGAATTGGTTACCAATAACCCCAGCTGCTCTGCCTTTCCATTAAAAATTTTAGCTGAGAGATAGAAATATATCTCTGTACATACACATATACAAAGAGCAATAAAAAGGAGATAGAGAATATGAGAGAAAGAATGAGACTGAATAAACCTGATGGGTCCTTCTCAGCTTAGCTAGTTACCAGTAGACCAAACTTTCATGCATTGGAGAAGGAAATGGCAACCCACTGCAGTGTTCTTGGACTGGAGAATCCCAGGGACAGCGGAGCCTGGTGGGCTGCCATCTATGGGGTCACACAGAGTCGGACACGACTGAAGCGACTTAGCAGCAGCAGCAGCAGCATTCATCTCTAACTGGAGGAAGAGCTACATCATGTGGTTTAAACAATTTCTGGAAGCTCTTACCTGTAGATATAGGGAGAGACTAAATTCACTGAGAGTCTCCTGTATATATACCTGTATGTCCATAATAGGAAAGCTCAGCCAGTTAGGAGTGATTTACTTCAAAAGTGGTAGATCACTATTTTTCCTTTGGCTGTTTTAATTTTGCCTATATTATATTCTTATTATTGATAGAGTTGTCATAACTCTGAAAGGAAGTAGTAACCACACAAATAACTGATCTCAAGAGCTCTCATACCTAACAGAGGAAGGTTAGGGCACATCTCCATACCTAGAGTTGACAAGCACTAGGCCTTCACTCTTTTCCAGGAGTAAACTCTGGCAGGTACCCCCTGACTAAAAGGAATATCAGCTACCATATATTCTTGCTAATTTGGCATGGTGGAACTTTGATCTATGTTTTCCATTGGGTTTACGGGATTCATTTCTGTGAAAAGATTTGGCAATAATGAGTATAAAACATCTCCCTTGAATTTATATCAAAGAAATGCTACTCCTTGGTATTAGTCGCTTCATTTTGAATGTCCTTGAATTAATTCCAGCTGTAATCATCATATTTATCTATTTTTAGCAAATTGACACTTTCTAAAATATTGAGCTGTTGTCTCCATATGCACCAGTTTGCTCTAAATAGAGAATTTTGGTAATTAGCTTTCATCTATTTGTAATCTCAGTTCCAATAACTATTCAGAATGTTATTTTTAAATGAAAACTTGAAAGACCCTAATGTCTTCCCATTAATGACCATATGTAAGAGCTAGATGAGGCAGAGAAAAAATAAACGAAATGATCTCCAAAGGTTAAGCAAACTCATGAACTGGCTGCTTTTCTAAATGGCTTCAGAACCTCTTAGTCAGCACAACCAGCCTAGGAACTAGCTTAAACTAGGAGCTGTTAACATGCAAATCCTCTTCCCTCTCCTCCTTTGCTTTTTGTTCAGAAACCAATTTACCTGTTTGGAGTATAAACTGAAAAGTAAAAGTTCTTCTTAATCACCAAACTAGATCCTCACCAGCTATTCCAAGAAAGGCAGTCCACAATTCTACTCAAACTTCAGTACAGATGATTATCTCTGATGTGTACCTGCCCTCCCCTGCAAAAAAATTAAGGCAGGATCTCTTTAAAGAGAAATTATTAGTTTCTAAATAATTAACTTGCAATTAGATTTTTAGATAGATATTGTATTGATGGCGACCCACTTTGGCTATCCAGACTCTTCAGAGTTCTAATGGGGGATGGGAAATAAATATGGGCTTCTCTGGTGGCTCAGAGGTTAAAAGCGTCTGCCTGCAATGCGGGAGACCTGGGTTCGATCCCTAGGTCGGGAAGATCCCCTGGAGAAGGAAATGGCAACCCACTCCAGTATTCTTGCCTGGAGAATCCCATGGACGGAGGAGGCTGGTGGGCTACAGTCCACGGAGTCGCAAAGAGTCGGACACAACTGAGCGACTTCACTTTCACTTTCACCAGGGGCTTCCCTGGTAGCTGAGTGGTATAGAATCTGCTTGCAATACAGGAAATCTGAGTTCAGTTCCTGGGTCAGGTAGATCCCCAGGAGGAGGAAATGGCAATCCACTCCAATATTCTTGCCTGGGAAATCCCATGGACAGAGGACCCTGGCAGTCTATGTTCTGCGGTGTCGAAAAGAGTGAGACAGGACATGGCGACGAAACAACAGCAATATTTAGGGTGAACATTGCATTTCAAAGCTGTTTTTCTTGATATCTTTATATGTGAGATGTAAAGGAATACTGAGACTTTATAATCGATCTGTTGTAAACACCCTGCATTTCAGCTTCAGCTAGGCATTTGGGTAATTTATCTTCCACAGCTTTATTGGATTAATATTTCTAAAAACTTCTAAGATTTTCAAAAGGAAGGAGAGGATATTATCTCATTTAAAATATACTGGCTATTTCTTTATAGAAATCTGATTGAGTGGGGTGGGTTGAGTTATTCAAATGTTTTTTTCTTAAGAGTAAGCACCATTTGCAATCTTCCCTTAATGATTGCATCTCAAGGACTTATTTACTTCAATGAAAGAGAAAGTGTTTCTGTTTTCTCTGTCATCCTGGAAAGCTACTCTGGAGAAATCAGGTTGGTATTTAGGATTCATTTGAATAAATCATTCTTGCTAATTTAAAACCTGTGCTCCTCATGACTTTGATTGCCTTTGACTGAGAACACAGAGTGATACCTTTTGATCACTCAGTCAGATTTGTGCTTCGTACTGATGGACAGCTAACTAGAGAGCTGTACAGAAAACAGCAACAAGTTTGTCACATAGTTTCTTCCACCTTAAACTTCATACCTTACCCCTTTGGAGCAAAACCAGGATAGAAGAGGAAATGAAGAAGACTATTCTTGAAAAGGGAAGAGGAGTTACAAAATAGCATTATTGTTTGGAATTGGTCCATTGCCCTCTAGTGAAAACTGTCAAGGGAACATTAAAGGCCACAGATGGCTCAGACTTTACTTCTGAACATCATCTGGAAGATACAGCGAATCCAAGAATAAGGGTATTTAGGGAAGAATCCAAGAAGTTTGGACACTAGTATACTAAGTATATTTGAGCAAAAATTCAGTTTTTATCCTCACTTAAGTGAAAAGAAACTTAATTCTTAGCTTAAAAAAAAACTATATCTTTCCTGTAGGCTCTATAGTTCTTCTATGTTCTCATTGTAGTGTCACTAGAAACTGATTGAATCATATATATATAAACTGAAGTTTGTTTTACTAAATACGTCTTATCAAAATTGTTACTTTTACCATACTTGGGTATATTGTAAAAATCCACTCATAAAGGACCAAAATTATGAGAAACACAGGAAAGTCAATAGAAAAATTAAATTTCCCATAATCTAAGAGTTCCATATACTATAAACATTATTATTTTTATTTATCTTTTTGTTATTACCTTAGAAAGTGTCTTATTAAGCTAATTATCTTTTCCCTAGACTAGGCCCCTGACTCCCCTACTCTTGCAATATCTTTTTGGAGAGACATCAGACATATGAGTCAGTTATCAGACTCATAATATGGAAGTAACTAATTACTCTTCCTTCCCTCATAAAAGCCACACTATCAGTTACCAAATTCTATTTGCAATATTTTATACATCTGCCTTCCTTCTTCTGCCAGCCTTTCCCAACCAGCATTCTAGAATAGAGCCAAGCCTTAACACTCCTTAATGCCCTAGAGTCCCTCACTGTACATAATGAATTAATCTCCTTCCGATACATCTAGATCCATACTAGTTACACACCACCCTTGGCAGAATGCAGAAAACACTCAAATCATTTTTTATGTGCCTGTGGTTCAGATGAGAAACCCCAGGTAAGAAAAGCTGGATAATCACCAAAATTTCTTGCTTTTTTGGCATCACCTTCGCATACTCTCTTATGGTTAATCTTTTTACTCCCCTTTTTCTCAAAATTTCAATGGTTGTTCTTTGTTTAGAGCATTAATTCTAATTTATTTATTCATGCTTGTTTTTCATGGCTTCTCAGAATCTGGTACCAATCTTCTAGTCTTGCCTTACCTCCTATTGGCTCTGCCATGGACTTGGATTGTGAATTTAAACAAATTTAATGTCTCCGGCTATCATTTTCCTCTACATAAAATAAGAATACTGAACAAAACTGTCTCTAAGGCTTTCCAACTCATGAAATAACAAGTTCTATAGCAAAGTGCCTCCTCCACTTTGGCACTTTGTCTCAGCTGGCCAGACTGAGTATGAATGTAAATATTCATGTCCCTACACTTTTGTTCATTATAGTTTCCTCAACTTCAAATATGCCCTTTGTGTCTAGATTAATATCACCCACCCTTTGAGGCCTAAGTAAAGAGTTATCTCATTTGTGAACGTTGCTTTGATGGCCAGTGACTTCTTCCCCTTTTAGATCTTCAGTAGCATATACTACCTATCCTGTTTTTTCAGCATTCATTAAACCAAGTCCTACTTGATTATCCATTAGTATGTACCTGATCTTCCCACACTAGTCTGCAAACTCTTTGAAAATAAGGTATGGAGTTCAGAACCTGGCTCAAGATACACATTTGAGTGTTTCTGGGGAAGTGTATAAGACAAAGTGATGAATCTGTAAGCTTTCAGAAGATAAGTAGAGCTATCTTGTATGACCTCTCTGGGACATTTAAAACCATGAAACATACCTTCTTATTTATTTTCCTGGCTTCCATACTACTTATTTCTGCTGTGTTTTCTCTTCTCTATCCTTAGTTTCACATTCTTTTGTTTTCTCCTTGGTTCCTCCTTCTCTATCAACCCTTGAAATATTGTTGTTATGTAGGTCTTGTCCTTCTTGGGCTTCCCTGATGGCTCAGCAGTAAAGACTCTGCCTGCAATGCAGGAAACCTGGGTTCGATCCCTGGGTCAGAAAGATCCCCTGGAGAAGGGTATGGAAGCCCACCCTAGTACTCTTGCCCAAAGAATCCCATGGACAGAGGAGCCTGGCCAGCTGCAGTCCATAGAGTCGCACAGAATTGTACAAGACTCAGGTGACTAAGCAGCAGCAGCACAGTCCTTCTTGCATGTTCTCATTCGACAGAAGCTCCAAGAATAATCCATACCTACAACTCCTACAAGACTCAGTTGAGTTCAGTTCAGTCACTCAGTCCTGTCCGACTCTTTGCAACCCCATGAATCACAACATGCCAGGCCTCCCTGTCCATCACCAACTCCTGGAGTTCACTCAGACTCACGTTCACTGAGTCCGTGATGCCATCCAGCCATCTCATCCTCGGTCGTCCCCTTCTCCTCTTGCCCCCAATCCCTCCCAGCATCAGAGTCTTTTCCAGTGAGTCAACTCTTCCCATGAGGTGGCCAAAGTACTGGAGTTTCAGCTTCAACATCAGTCCTTCCAATGAACATCCAGGACTGATCTCCTTTAGGATGGACTGGTTGGATCTGCTTGCAGTCCAAAGGACTCTCAAGAGTCTTCTCCAACACCACAGTTCAAAAGCATCAATTCTTTGGTGCTCAGCCTTCTTCACAGTCCAACTCTCACATCCATACATGACCACTGGAAAAACCATAGCCTTGAGTAGACAGACCTTTGTTGGCAAAGTAATATCTCTTCTTTTCAATACGCTATCTAGGTTGGTCATAACTTTCCTTCCAAGGAGTAAGCATCTTTTAATTTCATGGCTGCAGTCACCATTTGCAGTGATTTTGGAGCCCAGAAAAATAAAGTCTGACACTGTATCCACTGTTTCCCCATCTATTTCCCATGACATGATGGGACCGGATGCCATGATCTTTACTTTCTGAATGTTGAGCTTTAAGCCAGCTTTTTCACTCACTTTCATCAAGAGGCTTTTTATTTCCTCTTCACTTTCTGCCTTAAAGGTGGTGTCATCTGCATCTCTGAGGCTATTGATATCTCTCCCGGCAATCTTGATTCCAGCCTGTGCTTCTTCCAGCCCAGTGTTTCTCATGATATATTCTGCTTGTAAGTTAATTAAGCAGGATGACAATATACAGCCTCGACGTACTGCTTTTCATATTTGGAACCAATGTGTGGTTCCATGTCCAGTTCTAACTGTTGCTTCTTGACCTGCATATAGGTTTCTCAAGAGGCAGGTCAGGTGGTCTGGTATTCCCATCTCTTTCAGAATTTTCCACAGATTATTGTGATCCACACAGCCAAAGGCTTTGGCATAGTCAATCAAGCAGAAATAGATGTTTTTCTGGAGCTTTCTTTCTTTTTCCATGACTGCTGCTGCTGCTAAGTTGCTTCAGTCGTGTCCGACTCTGTGCGACCCCATAGATGGCAGCCCACCAGGCTCCACCATCCCGGGGATTCTCCAGGCAAGAACACTGGAGTGGGTTGCCATTTCCTTCTCCAATGCATGAAAGTGAAAAGTGAAAGTGAAATCACTCATTCATGTCCAACTCTTAGCTAATGGGGCTCAGATTCTCCAGGGTCTCTAGCCACATCTACTTCCTGGGCTTTAGAGCTTTGTATCTATCTGTCCACTAGAAATCTTATTCTGATGACCATCAGGAGCCCATTCTCCACATGTCCTAAAATAAGTCTTCATCTTTTGGTCCCAAATCTTCCCCATTCTCATTCAGTCATCAAAATGGAAATGGAATCCTGACTCATTCCCCAAATTTCCCTTTTATGGTTAGATGCTACTACTTTTTCTAGTTTTCACAGGTGAAAAACAAACAAAATAGTTGTTCATTCTTCCTTTGCCACTGCCCTCTACCTCAAAACATCTTATTTCTGACCCCTTCTTTTCATTTCTACTATCATCTCTAATCCAGTTGTCACTCATAAAAACTAACACAAAGACTTCTATCTTCCCCTTCTAATCTTCTGTCTTTCATCCTCAACCCCCTACAATCATTCTCTCCTCAGTGGAAACAGTGGTATTTTAAAAAGTGTTTATTAGATTATGTGTTTCCATGATTTAAAAATCTTTAATACTTCCTATTCCACATAGAACCAAAACCAACTCATTACCAAGGCCCATAAAAGTCTACACGATCCAGGACCTCCTCCTCCCCTGAATTCTTCTTATAAACATACCCTTCTTGCTTACCAAGTCTACTGGCCTCCTTTTAGCTTTTAAAATCCACCAAGCATATTCCCCCTTCAAAGCCTTTGCATGTATCACTGTCTCTACCCAGAAAGCTCTTTCTCTGACTCTTGAGAGACCTTTTGTGACAAATCCATCTGAATGGTGTCCAGGTCACTTCCTAATACACCGCTCAACTTCTATTTTCTTTAAGGATTGTGCACAACCGGTGTTTTTAAAAATGTACTGGCTAATTTTCTGGTCCCTGTCTATCTCCTCAAACTTCAAAATCTACTCCTTGTCATATCCCACTCCAGGTCTTCCCTGGTGGCCCAGTCAGTAAAGAGTCTGCCTGCAATGCAGGAGACCCAGATTCAATCCCTGGGTCAGGAAAATCCCCTGGAGAAGGAAATAGCAACACACTCTAGTATTCTTCCCTGGAAAATCCCATGGACAGGGGAGCCTGGTGGGCTACAGTCCATGGGGTCACAGAGAGTCAGACACGACTGAGTGCCTAACACTCATACCCCACACTCCGTTGCAATTGTTTAGTTTCATGGAACAACCCATGTTACTTCATTCTTTATTCCTCTCTGGACACTATTCCTTTTTGCTAGAATGCCTTGCTTTCATTTTTTTCTACATGCCATATTTCTCATGTATTTCCACAATGTAGCTAGAGTCATTATCTTCTTTGTGGAGACTCCTTGATCCTCCAGGTAGATATGTGTTTGCCGTTGTTGTATCTAGTACTTTCCTATACTACACCATTCCACAGACTTTTATAAGTATTCACTTATGTGTCTGTCTCTTTTGCTATACTAGATGCTCCACATTATAGGCTCCCATTAAATAGAAGTTGAGTCAATGAAGCCCACGCAAAGGACCAAATATCAGTGTCTAATGAGTCAAAATTTGGTTAGTCTAAGGCAAACATTGCCCACTTCTTACCAATTAATCATGGAACGTGCCCACTCTGGCACACTTTATAATTAGGCACCTGATAGAGATCTCACACAGAGCTAAGATCGCACAGAGTTGGATTTCACCCAAGTGGTGCCAGCTGGTTGCTTCAGCAAATAACAGTCCTCATGTTGTGGAGAGATACTTCAACATGGAAAGATAGCCATGCTATCTTGATTCGAGCTAAGGATGAGTAGCTGTTTAAAATGATATAGTTTTTTAACCCATTAATATGCCTTCTTCCAACTGAAACCCCTCCCAGAGGAATCCTGGTGAAATTTCACATCTTTCCTCTTTGTTAATGATATGACTCATGGTCTGCATGCATTTACTCTTTTTCCTTTTACTCTCTTTAATCTCAAATTAGAAAAAAATGTTCACTATGATATTTAATTGTTGTTTTGTCTGGTGCCTGTCTATGTGCTATGGAAGCATCCACTGTCCGATGTTGTGTCTATCCACAAACTGATAAACAAAAGGAAAGATTTTCCTGCAGGGGAATGAAACAAATGGCCAGGTAATCACCGAGTTAGCAGCACCTAACATATGTCTCTTACACACAAAATTTATGATTCTGACTGGAGAATGGAGCTGAGGAAGAATGGGAATAATCTCCAATGTACTCTGTTTCCTTTTTAAGAAAATAGATGATAATCAAGAAAGGAGAAGAATGATTCATGGTCATTAGGCAGCTAAGCCCCTTTGAACTAAATCTATATAACATGGAGATTAAAGATACTTTTTTTGTCTGTCTGGAAACTTAAAATCTCTTTTAAATTTCTTTCTTCAGGAAGTGATATTCTAAGTTTCAAGCTGCTAACTTGCAAAACAAACTTTAGAAATACATCTCATTTATAGGTTGGGGTAATGCTTATTCCAAAATCAAATTTGAGGAGGACCAAAATAATATAATTTTCCTCTTTAGGGAATGGATGAGCATAAGGAAGGCAAGCTGAAGTAGACTTCAGCTGAAAAAAATGAGTCACTTTTCTCAGTTGTACATTTTTTATTTCGGTAATTATGTGGGAGGTGAAGAAGATACATGAGTAGTTTGGGTTGCTGAGAAAGTAGATGGGAGAAGCAAGTATTCAACGCTGGAGAAGTTGGATTGGTGAGATATGATAGAACTCTGAAAGATGTACCTTACATGGATGGAACCCCTGGAGCCACTTCTAGAGGAAAACTCATTTTACATCCTGCTAATACAGCCAAATATTCTTTTGCTACCACTTTCCAGACTTTTGGGCTTCCTGTGGCTCAGCTGGTAAAGGATCTGCCTGCAATATGAGAGACATAGGTTCGATCCTTGGGTTGGGAACATCCCCTGGAGAAGGGAAAGGCTACCCACTCCAGTGTATTCTGCCCTCGAGAATTCCATGGACTGTATAGACAATGGGATCGCAAAGAGTCGGAGACGACTGAGAAACTTTCACTTCACTTTGCTTCCAGACTTTTCCATAGATGTTTTCTCAGTAGACCTTTTAAAGAGTGGAAAACCATTTTCACAGAAAGGTTCTACGTTGTCAATTGTTACATACCCAGAGACGCCACAGTGTCAGGCCAATGTAAATTTTAAGTTGCCAATAACCTTATCATTCTCCAGGAATAGTCAACAAATCTGGGTTGTTTTGATTAAACAAAATTTCAGCCAAATTCTCTGAAACTAAGAAGAAAATTTTCCTTGGATTTCAGTAGAGGTTCGAGTCAGGCCTAAGTTGGTTCAAAAAGATTAGAGAATAGGCTAATTAAACTAGGGGATAACAAGATCTAGGAGGCATTATACATATAAGCTATGTGCTGTACTCTGTAGTTCAGTCATATCCGACTCTGCAACCCCATGGACTGCAACCCATTAGGCTCTTCTGTCCATGGGATTCTCCAGGCAAGAATACTAGAGTGAGTAGGCTTTTTCTTCTCCAGGAGATCTTCCCAACCCAGGGATCAAACCCAGGTCTCCTGCATTGCAGGGAGATTCTTTACTGACTGAATCACCTGGGAAGCCCAAGAATACTGAAGTGGGTAGCCTATCCCTTCTCCAGGGGATCTTCCCGACCCAGGAATCAAACTGGCACCTCTTGATTCTTTACCACCTGAGCTACCAGGGAAGCCCCATACATATAAGCCTTTATTACCTCCTAACATTAAGTGGTACTGTCTTCTCCATCTGAAATGCATTCTTTCCTCTATCTGCCAAACTATATTCTGAATCCAAAAATTCTGTTGAAAAATCACCTTTTTGGTAAAATCATGCCAGACCTTCCCTCATTCTCCATCTGAATCCATGCTGTAATCACTGTAGTAACCTCCCTAGTAACTCTTCCTTCCCTGTATTGTCTACCTGTATGTGTATATGTTGCCCATATATATGTGTATACACACACACACACCAGACACACACACACAGAGAAAGAGAAAGAGAGAAAGCATTTATATGTTCTGTACTTGCTGTCCTTTCCTATTTCCCTGGACACTGCTTAAGTTGCCTTCCTGGGTTCACCACTATTTTAGATTTCACAAAGTACTCTACACTGCTTGCTACTAACCACTCTTTTATTTACTCTCCCAAGGAAAAGTTGTCATCCTCTCACTGTATGCCTGATGGTAATAAATATCACTGATTAGTAGGGTTAAGTGATCTTTGTTGATATTTAGATGTTTAGTCATGTCTAACCTCTTCTGTGACTCCATAAACTATAGCCTGTCATGCTCCTCTGTCCTTGGGATTCTCCAGACAAGAATAATGGAGTGGGTTGCCATTTCCTTCTCCCGGGATCTTCCCAACCCAGGATCAAACCCAAGTCTCCTGCTTTGGCAGGTGGATTCCTACCACTGACCCAGGGAAGCCCTGAAGAGAGCTTACAGATTATCTAGTTTGTTTTTTAATTTTCTTTAGAGCCACAGAACTTTTTGTTCCAGATATTTCTCAGAAACCAATACATAAAATAGATAAAAGGTGATGTCTGGCTAGAGCAGAGTTTGTGGCCCAGCCTTCTGTGTTGTCAGTCCCCTCCTGTCTGCCCTGATCCCCTCTGAGGAAGCCTAGGCAGCAGTTTGGGAAACACTGATCTACATCAATCCTCATAGTGCAGATGTTGGGAAATTAAGGTCACTGAGCTCAGAAAAGGCTGAGATGGAATTTCTTCCTGTGTCAGTGCCACTTCTTTCAGAGGGCTAACAGAAGATTGTCCTTCAGCTTCTGGATGTATGAGTCCCTAAACATTCTAAATTTGTGCAATCAGCATTTATGTTGTTTGTAACATACAGGATTCTTTAACAAATGAAGACTAAAAAGTTTTTCTTTTTCTAACTTTTGATTAATTTATCTTATTTTTCAGTTAGTTTTTTTCATCAGTATTCATTTTAGGAGACAATATTTTCCTCAAATGTTATGGTGGTGGTGCTGGAGGTAGTCGCTAAGTAGCATCCAACTCTTGTGACCCCATGAACTGCAGCCCACCAAGCTTCTCTGTCCAAGGGATTTCCCAGGCAAGAATCCTGGAGTAGGTTGCCATTTCCTTCTCCAGGAGATCTTCCCAACCCAGGAATCGAACCCATGTCTACTGCATTGCAGGCAGGTTCTTTACTGCTGAACCACACGAAAGCCCTTCAAATGTCATATGGAAGACATATATTTACTCAAAAAACATTTTTTTAGCCATCTACTGAGTCAGGAATTATGCAGAGCACTGAAAAATGCAGAAATAATTTTCTTTTACAAAACACACACTCTCTGCCCTTAAGCAGCTCACTGTATAATATAGTAGACTCATTTTAAAGTATGTATTCTAGACTGTGCTCTGGATAATTTTATTAATCTTAGACATATTTTCCTAATTGTTCAGAGCTGTTTTCCACTATAGGAACACGCCAGTGTTTCTTCTCATGTAGATATGACTGTCCAATCTCACTTGGAGATCTGAAGAGTGAGTTTTGTGAATAAGAGAACGTTCATAGGTATTAAGATTTAAATACCACAATGCCAAAGGGCGTTAAGGATTAATTGTGCTAATATACATAAAATACTTATAACTATACCTGGCATATAGTGAGCATTTAATGCTAGCTGTTGCTTGTTATTATTAATATTGCTGATAGTGGTGTGGGGTCTCTGTTTAATGAATCATATGTCTAAGTATCTTTTGGTAGGAATTTTTCAAGGACTAGTTTCTGAATTTTGAGTAATGTGTATGTGTGTACATGTGTACAAACATGTCTGAAGTTTATTGAAAATACAATTGGTTAATTGGGAAATGAGATAATGATGTCACTGACTTAAATTTTGCATACCTTGTGCTCTCAATGGTTATATATATATATGTAGTATGGGCTTCCCTGGTGGCTCAGACAGTAAAGGATCTGCCTGCAATGCAAGAGACCCAGGTTAGGTTCTTGGGTTAGGAAGATCCCATGGAAAAGGGAATGGCTACTCACTCGAGTTTTCTTGCCTGGATAATTCCACAGACAGAAGAGCCTGGAGTCCATGGAGTTGCAAGTCAGACACGATTGAGCAAATAACACACACACACACACAAATATGCATATATATATATATATATATATATGTATTGTTTTGGAGTCTGGAACTCGGAATTATTATTATCTTACCTAACAGATGTGGCCAATACAACAAGAATAGAAATTTTAGCCAGCTTCACACTTCGAAGGAGAGGCTCATCACTTCCAGGGAACTGGAATGTGAGCATCTCAAGACCTAGACCCAGCCACTCTGAATCTTGAAGGAATAATACAAAGATGCAAAGGCAGTGATAAGTTATCCTCAGTGATAGTGGTATCTGCGGTCTGGTATCTATTGTGCCTGCAAACTGATGTCCTAACTAGTCAGCAGTTTTGCCTTGACTGTGTTTCCTGGGTCCAGCTTGCTTTCCTTAGTTCCTGCCTATTTTTTGAGCCTTGTTCTCTGGCCTTCCCATCAATAATGTGAGCTTTGATATTATCTAAATCCAGTCTAGCATGCAAGAATCTGACTGGCACAATTCTACTCTCGAGAAATCAGACCAAAGATACTAATACTTTTTCTTACATTATGGCAGCAGTCTCAGGGCTTTTGCACTCCTTCTTCCTTCGTCCTGAAATGCTTTGTTCACGCCTATTCTTGTGACTTGCTCCCTTACCTCCTCAGGACTCTGCTCAGATCTCACCTCTGTAAATCTCAAGGAGGCTTTCTCACATCATCTTGTATAAAGAAGAACCCACCCAACACTCTCTTTCTCTCTCATTTTATTTTCTTTCATTTTTCTCTTTAACCCTTGCATCCACCCAAGATATTTATTCTGTATTATTTTCTGACACCAGTGGCATGTAAACTTCATGAGGGCTCCCTAACTCTTTAAGCTACTGATATTTCCTGGCACCTAGCTCATTGAGATGATCAACAAGCATTTCTTGAATAAATAAATGAATTTAAACTCTGCTCAAATGTAATAATAACAGTAAACTAAAAATGTGCTATGGGTTTTTCAGGCAGCACTAATGGTAAAGAACTTGCTTGTCAAAGAAGGAGACATAAGAGACTCAGGTTCAGTCCCTGGTTAGGAAGATCCCCTGGAGGAGGGCATGGCAACCCATTCCAGTACTCTTGCCTGGAGAATCCCATGGACAGAGGAGCCTGGTGGACTACGGTTTATAGGGTTGCAAACGGTCAGACACGACTGAAGCTACTTAGCACGCACACACACAGATGTGCTATAGCTAATACATTTACTCCACCTTCTGCCATGTTCTTCTTGATTTCTGCCCCTTAATCCTGACCTTCAATAGCCTGTATATTTCAATCTATCTGTGATAGATATATCACAATATATGCAATAGAGTGGATTTCCTGAGAGCAATGAAAGCAGAATTTGGTCCTATCTACCACTACAAAATGCTTATTTATCTCTCCTTTTACATTTTAATTGTTTAAATATTTGGGGAGGATTTTCCTGCTGTGGTAAATTTATACTCATTAAATTGTCAAACCTGATGGTATTATTTATTTATTTGTTGCAGACACTGTAGAGGGAAATGCTTGCTGTTGCCACTGGCACCATCTGGCTTTGACTGATTATTGTATTTCACCTGATAGTCTTTGGACAGGACTATCAGGGTGATGAATGGATGAGAGTGGGAGGAGTTCAAACACTGGCTGAGAAAGGATAACAAACTTGTAGCAATAAGTCAGACACCAGGAGGCATTCTAAACACTGAATAAGATAGAACATCTATCCCATGTCCTATTTGCATTTCAGGTTAATCTTCAAAGAGTCAACATGGCAAAAACACTCCAAGATAAAGATTCTAGAAAAGATTTAAGTTGCTAGGCAAAAAGAAAAACGCTTTATGGTGGTTACTGAGTTTACCATGATTCCATATGGTTGTGACTACAGCTAGAATTCTTCATACATCTTTTCTCAGCATCAGTAACTTATACTCTTACAGAGATTTAAATAAAAATAAACGTTTTCAAGACATTCCAACACCTAAAAGATAATTTGATTTGTGGGAATTAAAGAATAGAATGGGTTTCCCCAGTGGCTCAGATGGTAAAGAATCTGCCTGCAATGAAGGAGACCTGGGTTCGATCCCTGGATTGGGAAGATCCCCTAGAAGAGGAATGGAATGCACAATATTGAATGGTGGTATAATGGCCAGGCGCTGGGTTCTGGGGTGATAATTTGATCTTGAACCAAAACCCAACCTGCCTGGCATTCTCAAAGCCTGATCTTCATCAGAAGTTTTATTCCAGCAGAAATGAAGTGATAGCTTTGCCAATGTGAGCCATCCTCAGCATGCCTGGATCCATATAACTGTCTTGTTGAGGCAGGGGGCTCGAAAAAGCTATTATTCAATCATTCATCTTTCCTCCAGTTAGAAGCGATTTTAGAAGTCATCTTGTCTATGAAATCATTCATGTATTAATCTTTGCTATTGTCTAGTCGCGTCATGTCTGACTCTTTGCAACCCCAAGAACTGCAGTACTCCAAGCTTCTCTGTCCTTCACTAACTCCCTGAGTTTGTTCAAGTTCATGTCTATTGAGTTGGTGATGTCATCCAACCATCTCATCTTCTATCTTCCCCTTCTCCTCCTGCCTTAAATCTTTCCCAGCATCAGGGTCTTTTCCAATGAGTCAGTAGTACTTCGCATCAGGTGGCCAGAGTATTGGAGTTTCAGCTTCAGCATCAGTCTTTCCAGTGAATTTCCTTTGTGGATTGACTGATGGGATCCCCTTGTTGTCCAAGGCACTCTCAAGAGTCCAAAACCACGATTCAAAAATATCAATTCTTTGATGCTCAGCTTTCTTTATGGTCCAGCTGTTACATCTGTACATGACTACTGGCAAAATCATAGTTTTGACTATATGGACCTTTGTCAGCAAAATGATGTCTCTGCTTTTTAACATGCTGTCTAGGTTTGTCATAGCTTTACTTCCAAGGAGTAAGCATCTTTTAATTTCATGGCTGCAGAAACACTGTATGCAGTGATTTTGGAGCCCAAGAAAATAAAATCAAGCACTGTTTCCATTTTTTCCCCTTCTATTTGCTATAAAGTGATGGGACTGGATGCCGTGATCTTAGTTTTTTGAATGTTGAGTTTTAAACAAACTTTTTCATTCCTCTTTTGCTCTCATAAGAGGCTCTTTAGTCCTTTTCAGTTTCTGCCATTAGAGTGGTATCATCTGCATATCTGAGGTTGCTGATATTTCTCCCAGCAATCTTGATTCCAACTTGTAATTTATCATTTATTCATTAGGAAATACTTACTAAGTGTCTACTATAAATTAAAGGATGCTAATTGGAAAAAATGAATCACATATGGTTGTCCTCTCTATAGGATACACGAATTTCTCTTCGTGACATCATTATCAGCTTGGAGTTCAGCCTTTGCTGTAGTATCTCCAACAATTTGGGTGATGGTATTATTCATTTATAGCACTCCTCAAATGAGAGAAAGCAGGTTAACCTCACTTAAAAGGATAGAAGGGCCCAACCAAAACTTGCTTACCCTCATCATTCAAAAAGGCAGATGCAGAATCTTTGAAGTCAAAGTCACGTACTTGAACCTCTGAACAGTTAATTTAGTGAACTGCTTCCCCCGTGTCTTCTTATCTTGACCTCTGTCAAACTTCACTGTGCCTGGCCATCTTTCATGCTCACCCAGAGGTGGGAGCTAAATACCTAATTTGGATATTTGTAACCAATGAGTTTTAGACTCTTGTTGCCAGAAAAAGAATCCCCAAACCTTTTAATGTATTTCAGAACATTCTCTCTTCTTAATGAATGAAATTTCATCAGCTCAATTTAGTTTTGTTTGCACAGAAAAATCAAGCTTTGGAATAAGTCTAGGGTGTTAAAATTCCTACAGTTGTCCAAAGCTTTGAAATATCTCAACAAAAAACACTTATTGAGATATTTTAGAATTTGGTCTTGGCAATAATTTTGGTGTTAAGAGTTTCCCACAAAATGAAAAATAGAATGACACGCAAATATATACACAAAACCCAAACTGTGGATTGGGGTTTTAAAGATTTCTGAGATTTGTAGTTTGGGTCTAATGTAATGGCCACTGGTAATTTGTCATAACTTCAGTTTAATAATAATTTTAATAAATTTAACAGTGGACTTGTGCAGTTGCTAAGTCATGTCCAGCTCTTTGTGCTCCAATGTCCTCTACTATCTCCCTGAGTTTGCTCAAATTCGTGTCCACTGAGTCAGTGATGTGATCTAACGATCTCATCCTCTGCCACTCCCTTCTCCTTTTGGACTAACTTTAACAAATTTGTAACGTGCTACTGAAACTAAAACATATTAGATTATGCCTCGTGATAACATTTTTCTTAAACCATGATTTCAGATTCTCCTAATACTCCCTCGCTGTCAGGGTCCAGAAACTCAGGGCCAAGGGTAAGTCAGCCTTAGATAAACAGATTGTCTGGCCTAGGCCACCAATCTGTCCAGCATTTGTGACCTACAAAGATTTTTCCTGCAAGCATCTTCGCTTATGCCAACTGTTTATATGACAGTGGAAACTTCCAAAGCTGTCTCTCCCAGGTTAGCTTTGCTTACACAACTTACTGATACTGTGCTGGGGCATTCTTTTTTCTTGCTTCCTTTTTCTCTTTCTTTCAAAGCCAAGAAAGGCTTAATTAACCGATGAGTTTGGTCAAGAAAAGAATATGAAGGACGACCTGAAAATCACAGCATTTAAACTTTGCACAGAGTCTTGATGATGGAGCAGGAGGGGCTAAGAGATGGCTACTATAGGTGGAGATACAAAAAGAGTCTAGCGAAAGAGCACAGTGGAGATTACGCATACACTTTAAATCATTCTGAAGAAATTGAAGAAAACAGAAATAAGCTAAAGACAAAGGAGGCGAAGCTCTGCAGCTATTCTGAATTAAGCACAAACCCTCAGAAATAATCACAATGCCCTAAGGAGTAGATTACTATTTCTTATGAAGCAGATATAATCAGGAAAGATCTCAACCATTGAGAATTACTTGCAAGTTGGTGCTATATTGTATGTCAAAACCCCTTTTTCTCGTCCTCTTTTATATGTTATATATCTCTTTCCAGGAAACTAAACAACCATCTCACGTTTCCTGAACTCTGACTGTGGACCTAACTGTGTTACTAATAATGTACTATAGGATGCATTATAATGGGCAGGGCAATATAAACCCCACCATTAAGAAGGGGAAAGAAGGCTGATGTCTAAGAAATATGTACAGACTAAATAACACTCATGAAAATAACAAAACAAGGATATGGGTGCTGTAAGAGATCAGTGAGGTGTCACTGGATGAGGCAGAGGGACAGGAAGCTTTAAGGATGGGAAAAGTAGGAAAGTGTTTAAGATGAGAGAGAAGAGACAGTATTCCAGCTAAGTGGGATGACATAGTGCCTTGTGGAACCTTGAGGAGACCATTCTGAAGAACATGAAGAGTGTCTGATGGTAAGAGTTAGGAGGTGAAATATGAGTGTAGATTATCTTAGACACACACACACACACACACACACACACACACACACACACACACAAACCCTGCTGTGGTAAGAAACTGTGACATGAGCATCTTATGACTAAGGGAGTGACATGATGAAAGAGGTATTTATGGTACCTAGGTATGCAAGATTGCATGGGGAGACTGGAGACAGGAAAGCAAGTTACAAGATTATTTTTGAAAAAACAAGAGTGAGCAGATAAAGACTTGAAATAAGGTGTTCATGACTGGAATTGAAATGTGAAACAAATTGCGGACCTTTTGAGAAAAAGGGACAATTTTAGTTCCTGTGGGACATGAAGAAGTGTCTCTATCAATACATGTAGAAGTATCTCTACCAACACATATGGTCTGTGACCGTTCTAACTTTTTCAGACCAAGTGACATGTGGTACAGGCAGTATCACAAAGCCAGTTGTAGAAGCCTTTTTTGTTTTAACCAATTAGCATGGGCTCTTCTGCAGATTTATTTGTGCTTCATTTTCACTTCCCTAGTTCTTGGGTTGCTAGCTCTGTATATCACTTTATTTTCTGCTTCTGATCCCTTCAGGTAGACCCTATCAAATATTCTTACATGGCCCCCGAGACTGGGGATCCCCTGGGCACTATACCCTCAGTCCTGCTCTCTTCTCTAGACTTGGACATCGTCTAAAAGCAGATATTCCCCAGAACAAGATCTTAGTCTTTCTCCTCTTTTATCTCTAATTTTCATTAGAAATCTTATCCACCTTTATAGCTTCAAGTATTACCTCTCCATAAATATATCTCTGAGGTTTACATTTCCCCTCCTAAAATGCTTCTTATATCTCCAGTTGGATTCCACCTTCTAATTGTCTGAAGCTGAGTCCATTGCTTTTCTCCAAATCCATCTTAACCTTTGAATTCTCTATTTTCTATTAATTCTTCCAGTCTCAGTGATGATTTTTCTCTTCTTAATTTCTAAAGCACCTATTACCTATGTTGCTGCTGCTGCTAAGTCATTTCAGTCGTGTCCAACTCTGTGAGAACCCATAGACGGCAGCCCGCCAGGCTCCCCCGTCCCTGAGATTCTCCAGGCAAGAACACTGGAGTGGGTTGCCGTTTCCTTCTCCCATATTAGCTGTACCAATCAATTAAATTTTGATTTATGCTACTTTTTTATTTAATTATTTAATTTTATTTCTTGTTAAAATACATAATTATATATATTTGATGCAAGGACTGCATTTTTTGCATCTCTGTATTTTTTATTCCTACCTCACTTCAGTTCAGTCACTCAGTCGTGTCCAACCCTGCAACCCCATGAATCACAGCACGACAGGCCTCCCTGCCCATCATCATCTCCCAGAGTTCACTCAAACTCATATTCATTGAGTTGGTGATGCCATCCAGCCATCTCATCCTCTGTCATCCACTTTTCCTCCTGTCCCCAATGCCTCCCATCATCAGAGTCTTTTCCAATGAGTCAACTCTTCGCATGAGGTGGCCAAAGTATTGGAGTTTTAGCTTCAACATCAGTCCTTCCAAAGAACACGCAGGGCTGATCTCCTTTAGAATGGACTGGTTGGATCTCCTTGCAGTCCAAGGGACTCTCAAGAGTCTTCTCCAACACCACAGTTCAAAAGCATCAATTCTTCACTGCTCAGCTTTCTACATAGTCCAGCTCTCACATCCATACATGACCACTGGAAAAACCATAGCCTTGCCTGGATGGACCTTTGTTGGCAAAGTAATGTCTCCGCTTTTCAATATGCTGTCTAGGTTGGTCATAACTTTTCTTCCAAGGAGTAAACATCTTTTAATTTCATGGCTACAGTCATCATCTGCAGTGATTTTGGAGCCCAAAAAATAAAGTCTGACACTGTTTCCACTGTTTCCCCATCTATTTCCCATGAAGTAATGGGACCGGATGCCATGATCTTCATTTCCTGAATGCTGTCTCTTATACACATCTCAGGGTGGCTTTAAATTGTGTTTCAGGGCTTCCGCAAAGCTCCCTTCGGAGTTGCTTATTGGAGGAGGGTGCCAGTTCTATTTGAAAATCATACAGTTCAGCCTTTTCTTCGCAGATAGAAAAACTGGGAGTCCAAATAGCTAAGTGACTGAAACCCCATAGCAAGTTAGTCTCCAAGTATCAAGCCTTGGCTTTTTCTATTGCCTCACATTAGAAATAGAAGAATGTAGGGGAACATCTGTGCACATCTTGGAATTTCTGAAATTATGCTTATTTATTATCTGGCTTTATAGAGTCTCAGTTGTCTCAGGGGTTTAAGAAAAGAGTCAGTAATGGTTTAATTTTGGATCAGAGAAATGTTAAAATGTTGCTAACAAGGAAACATACATATCTTCCTGTTGCATTGACACTATTTGACCAGGTCAGAGAAGACTCCCTGAGAGACCTGCTTCAGAAACATTAGTGAGTAGAATACAGTAATAGTGGTAGGAACCCTGAGGTTTAGTTACTGAGTGAAACTGAGTGTGTTGAGAACCTGAATGCAGAGCAGGAACGTGTGACCGGGGTGCAGTTCAGTAATGTGCCATTTGTGGGACATGCGGGTAGCTGTCGTCTTTTAAACTCCCATCAACACACTCTTCCTGTCTTTTGATTCTTCTTTCAGGTTGTAGAACTTATGACAGGTGGAGCTCAAACCCCCGTCACCAACGCGAATAAAATCTTTTATTTAAATTTGCTGGCCCAGTATCGACTGGCCAGCCAAGTGAAAGAGGAGGTGGAACATTTCCTAAAAGGTGGGATTCTGTTGACTCTTGGCTTTGAGGTGTAAATACCTGTATCACATGGTGTGGGTATAGCTTTAACTTGGATATTTTGTTTCAGGCCTGAATGAGTTAGTCCCTGAAAACCTCTTGGCTATTTTTGATGAGAATGAGCTTGAGGTGAGTGCTTACAATTGGAACTCCCTGTCCCTGGCTTGATATTTTGTTATGCCCATAGGAACCAGCTTCCTGCACCTTCTCTTATGAGATGTGGTAGGAAAGCCCTTTGAGAGTTGGTTTCACTTTTGTTACTCTTCCTTGCATGGACCCTTTCTCCGGCTTTTAAAAAAAATCGAATGTGGAATAACTATTGATGAATAGTAATAATGACTGTTTACTCATCAAATATTATTGATACTGGTTGAGTAGTAAAGAATGTTGGTATCTTGTACAGTCTTTTTAAATCCTATGACCTTTTAAGTTGATTTAAGGCATTAGAAGCATTTATTTGTTCAAAGACTATTTATATCAAGTACCTCATATATGTATGGCATGTGCTTTTGAGGAATTGGGTGGGCTCATGGAGCCACATTCTAGTGAAGGAGACAATCCAAAGGATGTGAGGCCTGTCATAGCTTTGGGTGGCAACACTACAGAGTTAATATATTCTTCCTTTAGATCCTGCGACAACCAGAATGCAGTGTAAGATGGTAAATACCTGGCTATAATGAGCAGACTTGACGTTCCATGAACTTCGAGTATAGGCAAAAAGTAAAACCAGTTTGTTTTTACCTGCTGCTCACCCATGATACATATAATGCAAGTTATTAGCTTTAACGTCCCATCAGTTCAGTTCAGTTCAGTTCAGTTCAGTTCATTCGCTCAGTCGTGTCCTACTCTTTGCGACCCCATGAATCACAGCACGCCAGGCCTCCCTGTCCATCACCAACTCCCAGAGTTCACTCAGACCCATGTCCATTGCGTCAGTGATGCCATCTAGCCATCTCATCCTCGGTCGTCCCCTTCTCCTCCTGCCCCCAATCCCTCCCAGCATCAGAGTCTTTTCCAATGAGTCAACTCTTTGCATGAGGTAGCCAAAGTACTGGAGTTTCAGCTTTGGCATCATTCCTTCCAAAGAAATCTCAGGGCTGATCTCCTTCAGAATGGACTGGTTGGATCTCCTTGCAGTCCAAGGGACTCTCAAGAGTCTTCTCCAACACCACAGTTCAACAGCATCAATTCTTTGGCACTCAGCCTTCTTCACAGTCCAACTCTCACACCCATAAATGACTACTGGAAAAACCATAGCCTTGATTAGGTGGACCTTTGTTGGCAAAGTAACGTCTCTGCTTTCAACATGCTGTCTAGGTTGGTCATAACTTTTCTTCCAAGGAGTAAGTGTCTTAATTTCATGGCTGCAGTCACCATCTGCAGTGATTTTGGAGCCAAAAAAAATGAAGTCTGACACTGTTTCCACTGTTTCCCCATCTATTTCCCATGAAGTAATGGGACCGGATGCCATGATCTTCATTTCCTGAATGTTGAGCTTTAAGCCAGCTTTTTCACTCTCCACTTTCACTTTCATCAAGAGGCTTTTTAGTTCCTCTTCACTTTCTGCCATAAGGGTGGTGTCATCTGCATATCTGAGGTTATTGATATTTCTCCCAGCAATGTTGATTCCAGCTTGTGTTTCTTCCAGTCCAGCGTTTCTCATGATGTACTCTGCATAGAAGTTAAATAAGCAGGGTGACAATATACAGCCTTGACATACTCCTTTTCCTATTTGGAACCAGTCCCATAGCCATTATTAAAGTTCCTCTAAACTGTTTGCTACAGTGAGGAAATTCTTTAAAAATGGGGAGACAGGGGACGTCCTTGGTGGTCTAGTGGTTACAACGCTGCGCTTCCAAGGCAGGCGGCATGGGTTTGACCCCTGGTTGGGG
>SJYC01058895.1:0-26007 GCA_006408675.1 Madoqua kirkii
GTAAGGTGGTCTGGTATTTCCATCTCTTTTAGAATTTTCCACAGTTTGTTGTGATCCACACAGTCAAAGGCTTTGGCATAGTCAATAAAGCAGAAGTAGATGTTTTTCTGGAACTCTCTTGCTTTTTTGATGATCCAGTGGATGTTGACAGTTTGATCTCTGGCCCTCTGCTTTTTCTAAATCCAGCTTAAACATCTGGAAGTTCTCAGTTCATGTACCCACCAGGCCCCTCTGTCCATGGATTCTCCAGGCAAGAATAGTGGAGTGGGTTGCCATGCCCTCCACCAGGGGATCGTTCCAACCCAGGGACAGAACCCAGGTTTCCTGCCTTGCAGGCAGATTCTTTACCATCTGAGCCACCAGGGAAGCCTCAAGGCTTTCTTCAGAGGGTTAGAAAAAGCTCCCGAGCAGAGCCACCATGCCCTCTGCAGCCCTGTTTTTATCGCTGAGCTGAACGCATCTCACAGACACCCAGCCATGTGCACCTGCACTCCGGCTAAGATGGAGCCGCCCAGTTCTGTGCTGGCTACAAAAAAACACGGAGTAGTCTGATGGATATTATTACTGAGGACTGTTTCTCCTCGTGAGCTTAGTTCTCATTACCCGGATATTTCATCTCCGGTTTTTCTTCGTGAGCTCTTTGAATCCAGGTCTGGGTTCGTGCTTCCTCTGAAGCTCCAAGACTGGTGTCCTTTTGAGGAACTGGACGTTTTCTCTAAGCTTCAGCATGCTGAGCAGTCCACCTCCTGGTCAGAAGAAAAAGAGATTAGACGTCAGTGTAGATGAGCAGAATAGTGTGATTCCGTTATGTAGTTGCTGTGAATTTTTATTCTTAAAATACTGTCATCTATATTCCATGGACTGTATAGTCCATGGGGTCTCAAAGAGTCGGATGTGACTGACACCAAGTTTCACTTCCCTTCACCATCTGTCTCACAGCATAGGCCCCCAACGTGCGATACGCCCGCAGTTCCCAGTCTTTAGGGAGTCAGAGCCCTCTGCCTGAGCACTGTGCTGTGGTCTCCCGAGCTGATCAGGACACCGGGATGAGGGGCTGGCTCTGACGCAGCCGCGCCAGCGGGCGCGCGCCCCCGCCCCCGGGGGCCTCCTCTCAGCCCTTTCCCTCCCTCACCTTCTACCTTTCTCTGAAATCAAAGGCACTGAAATGTCTCTGCCCCTGATCATAACTTGAGTTTGTTCTGTTCCTCCTTGGTCTGAGGTCAAAGACATCGTCCTAGAAACTCCTTAACGGTCTTGGTCCAAGGCTAAGGTTAGCGTGATACTAACAGAAACACAGCTCTTCTCTTGCTCCCACTCAAGACAACGGAGTGTTTGCACAGCCGTGCAAGTGTCTCAGGCAAGCTCTGGGTATGTTCCCCAAGCAAAGGACTGAGATGAAACCAAGTGTGGGGGTCTCTGCAGGTCCAGGGACCCCGTCCCAAAATGGGCTTCAGAGTCTCTTTATTATACAGCTGAATAAACACAAAGGGGAAAGTTATTCTCTCAAAGCAAACCCAGGGCCTTTGGTCCACTATTCATTTCTCCCAGACAACTCCAAGACAGAGAGAGGCCTGCGGCATTTGCAGCCTCTGTGCCGCCCTGTCAGTGGCCCCTGAAGACCCCCCTCCCCACCGGCCATTTACATCACCCTCTCTCCAGAGGCACTGTGTTCTCTATACGCTCCTCTCTCTGCGGGAGATTTCACTATATTTTAAGAAACAGAAAGAGCAATGAGGTCAGGACATACATGCACGCACCAAATTCAGAAACATGCGGAAAAATTAACCCAGTGAGAGAAGCTGTAGCATCCGGATACAACTCCTAATCTAGCAAACCTGGATATGACGGGCGAGTCACTGCCCAGAGACAGCGGTCTCAATAATTTAGTCTGACCGTGGGCGTTGTCACTTACAAATTGTGTGACCTTGAGTGAGAGTTAGCTGGTCCACGCCCCAGTTTACTCGCCCGTCCAATTCAATGGAGACAGTAATAGCATCTACTCCCTAAGGCTGGTCTGTGGATTAAATGTTATAGTTAGATCCATGCCTAACACTCTGAAAACACTAAATAGTTTGTGATTATCATGTGACCTATATGAACAGCCCTCCACCCTGGATCATCCAGCAGGGAATTTGATGGCTTTTCACATAAATCGAAAGATTGCCTATGAAATTATGCAAAATGTGGGACCCGACTATTATCCTCTCCTTTCTAGGCAGGGGAGCAAGAGAAATAACGTAGCTGTAATAAAGCTTCTTGGATGGATGGGGCTAGAATTGTTTCTCCAGCCTGTTTCCACCACAGTCCCATCATGGGTGGTCCTCTTCCTTAGAGGTCTCGTTCACACAAAATCTATAACCTCGCCCGTTTTCTTCCAGTTAGACAAACACCTACAATACACTCACTTAGACAACTATTTCTCGGAAACCCACCGAATGCCAGATAGGCAAATTATCCCTAGCGAACAGGATAAGCTCTCATGCCTCTTACAATCTAGAGCAAGAGGGCAGGCAACCAATAAGTAAACAAAAACACACAAGACCGTTTCCAGAGCAGCAGGCAGGGCCCAGCACAGAGAAAGGCTAGGTGACGGGTGTCGGGGTGTGAGTCGCACGGGCGGGCTATTTAGAGAGCCCACCCTGGGGAGCTGACCTGCTTGCTGAGACATACACAATTAAAAAGAGCTGGCTTTGGAAATCTGGAGAAGAGTATCCTAAGCAAAGGCAAAAAGAAGTCTCTGGTATAGGGAAGGGCTTGGTCTCCTTGACAAACAGAAAACAGGATGAAGTTTAGGGGAGGAAATGAGGTTGGAAAGCTGGGCAGAGATTCTCGCTGGCTGCTGGAAGGAAGGCTCAGGGAGCCACTGGGGCAGTGTGAGCCCAGGCATGGTGGCGTTTGGTCCGCCCTTTCAAAGGACCCAGGGAAACTCTGCTGAGCCAGGAGAACAATGCTAGCGGAATAAGCATCTAGGTCCTTCTTTTCCAAAGCAGATAAATTGCCGTTAGTCCTTAAAAGGGCGGATCACAAATTATTTGCAACACACCTGATACCCATCCAAAGTTTATTTTTGACTCAATCTTTTTTCTCTTTTTAAATTTTTTTTCATTTATTTTTTTAATTGGATAATTGCCTTACAGTTATACTCCGGGTCTTAGAAAAGACCCTGGGAAAGACTGATGGCAAAAGGAGAAGAGGGTGGCAGAGGATGAGATGGTTAGATAGCATCACCTACTCAATGGACGTGAATTTGAGCGAACTCTGGGAGATAGAGAAGGACTGGAAGGCCCAGCCTGCTGCAGTCCACGGGGCCACAAAGGGCTGGACGTGACTTAGTGACTGAACAACAACTGCTTTACAACGTTGTGTTAGTTTTTGCTGCACAACCTGAGCCCCTGCGTGTATATGTAGGTCCTACCCTGTGGGCCTCCCTCCAACCTCAGTCTCATCCTTGAGAATTGCTCATGTGAGCCTGCCTAACCCAAAGGAATTTGTGCAAGTCATCTGGGGGCTTACAGATAGACTCTCAGAGTCTCCCGATACCTGTGAATTGCACAGCCCCACAGGCAGCGGTGACAGGGCCCTGGGACTGGCAGGGAAGCTTGGAGCCTGGGGATCGTCCTATTCCTGGACGGTCCCCAAACCCAGGGGATGATGGGCGGCTGACCATCATCTGCCCCATAGCAGAGACAAGCTGCACCCTGTTTTATGACAAAATTGTGTTTGAATACAATTTGGAATCATCACATTAACAAGGTCAAGAAAAAACTGAGGCAGCTGGTCTAATAATTAATCAGATAAGTCAAATCCCACCTCCAAAGACTATGTAAAATAAGTTGAGCAGCTATTTTTCCCTTAAGTTATAATAACTTATCAGCTCACCACACAATGTGACGAGTCCTGCATAATCATAATAAACGAGCCCCCATAAAAATATATTCTGTGTAACTATTATGGATCCTATTCCTTTAAAAATTATAAGATTTTCCTTTTCCCTTTATTCCACTTTAAAAGTACATGCTGTTTTTATTTTTTGATCCTGCACACAACTGTTCTATTTCTTTTGTCATTTTGTTGTTCAAGTTGCCTTTCTTGTTTGTTTTTAATACGAAGGCTAACAGATTATTCTCCAGCCCCGCCCACCCCACCCCCCACAACCCAATTCTGCTTTCTTGATTCCTCTTAATTGCTAAATAATTAGTCAATATGGTATCACGCTATGTGCGGAGTCCAACAGAGAAGCCGTCATTGGCCTTTGGCACCACTCAGCAAGTGAGCTCTTGACACTGAAGTTTAAATTCTGGCTGCACGTCCTTATTTGCTGGTAAACATCTAAGAATCTAATTAGGCGACTACAGTTTGGGAGTTCGTACTTGGACAATTCATTTTGCACCAGCATACCCAGATTCCAGATGCCACCAACGTCTCAACATCACACAGAGCTCATCAGAGGATGGCATATTGCCTGACATCATTGCACATTTTTGGTCTTAAAAGCCTTCATCTTAAAAAGGTAAAATAAACCAAAATGCAACATAAAATAAAACTCAAGCACGTTTTTCTCTCCTGGGTTTTACTTTCTTTTCTCTCCCCCGTGCTGTTCAGCTAATTCTCTGCCAGGGAAGTACTGCTGTAACCAAGCCATCACACAGAGACATGCCAAACACACTTTCGAATAAAGTGTTTATTTCTCTCAACAACAGAGCCAGCCACTCTCAGATTCTCGCTAAGCGCAGCCCCCAGCGAACCCTCACTGCCTGTTTCAGTCGCCGCCCACAGCCTTCCGCATTTCGGTGGATCTGTGCACTGTTTCGTGATGATTTTTAGGAGGGGAGGGGGGAAGCCCAGCAAATGTCAAACCTCAGGATGTATTCAAGAGGCCTTCAAGTCACCACCAATTCAGGATCTGCAAAATCACTACAGCACTTACATCCCGACGCGTGCCTTTTAAGGTCAGAAGGATCATAAAGTCACTGAGAACATCCTGTTCGATGCGAGCTCCTTTCCATTTTCCCACCCTAATGGCAGTCGCTCAAACTTCTTGAGAAAGGCAGCTTTTGATGTTCACCTGGAAGAGATTTTCTTGACAAAAGACTTGAAACGTTCTTGTTTTCTTTCTTTGCTTCATCTTTTTTTTCAATCTGAAACTTAATATTTTTGATCTCTCAACACAAGATACGATAAATGCTGTCCCTTCCCCCACCCTCTTTTTCTTTTAAAAATGAGTGGCATCTGCCTCACTGGTCTGATTTTGGCGAGTGAATATCATTAGCCTCAGATCAGGTCATCAGTCATTAGCTGGTAAAACAATCTCATTTCAAGTTCACGTGCAAGGGTCTAAGTGCTGAAACCTTAGCCCTTCAGGCCATTCTCTTTGGGGATTTGGAGAGAAGGCAGGGAGGCAAGAAGGCATCAGGACTGGCCACTGGAGCCCCTTTGGTCCCAGGAGAAGGAGTTACATTATTTAATTCACAGAAACAAATACGTAAGGGTCGGAGGAACTATAGACAATGATTTCTAAAGGCAAAAAATATATTTATTAGAACCCACTGATGTAGCAGAGAGAATTTGAACTTGAGAACCAAGACTGACGTTCAAATTCCATCTTTCTCACTGACTGTGTGACTTCAGGCAGACCTCTCACCCTCTCTGAGTCTTGTATTTCCCTTGACTACAAAATCAGTATCTAAAAATACCTTCCCTGCTGATTTACTAGGAACTTTTAAAATTTGGCAACAAAATACTCAAGAAGCTGTAAATTCTCAGCAAATGTTAGTCTTGGTCCCTCCTCGAAGTCAAACAAAGCCTTGATTATTCACACAGGTAGACCGCCTCAACCAAATCCCACAGAGAGAAGGTGGCGAAGAAACTTCTGCAAAAAGCAACGTTCTCTTCAGTGGGTGCCCCTTCCCTTCTATAGTTCCTTAGTTACTTTGCAACTTTATTTTTTCTTAACCTTAAAAATTCTGTTTAATGCCTCTTTTGTAGCCCTTTCTTTTAAAACAATTGTATTAGAGTGTATTCATTTAACAATGTTGCGACAGTTCAGGTGGACAGAGAAGGAACTCAGCCACACAGACGCATGTGTCCTTTCTCCCCCAGACTCCCCTCCCATCCAGAATGCTCTTAGCAACTTCAATCCCATGGTTCTTAAAAGCACGTGCCACCTTCAACTCCCAGCTTTGCGGTTTTTTAAAAAGGAAACTCCTTCCAAAAGATAAATCACCTTTGTGGCAGTACCATTTGATAGAAGAAAAGGATACATTTTTAAGAAGCACCCTAGCCAACATGAATCCATCTCCACTTAGCACTCAGAGATTCGAATATCATAATATTTAAATCAGCTTTGAGAACTTTCTTTGAAAACGAAAAATCCACTAGTTGAATACCCAGGAGGCCAGGGAGTTCAGTTACCATAGAGACTCAGTGCTGGCAAGCGGTGCTGGGGAGCAGCTCAGTGTCTGTTAATTTTTTTTATTTGTAATTTATGTGTGCTGGCTCGCGCTCTGAGCCAGTCCAGATTTTCCCGTTTACCTGCCATGCTGCCTGATATGAGTGAGGAATGTCAATGCCAGGTTTCAGCCGTTCCTTCCATTTGTAAACATTATCGAGGGTCAGAGGGACCGCTCAGAACACATGGAGAGGTTCATGTACTGAGCTTTCAGAAAAGGGTTGGGGAAAATTGTGTGGGGACTGCTGGGTGGAGAGAGAGGCTTGCAAAATTCTTTACAATAATCCGGAAGAGCTCTCTGAGACCCATTTTAGTCATAAATTCTGGTTTCAGAGAACTTTTCTACAACTCATTATTCTTCTTTGGTGAACACAAAGAGATAAGGTAGAATTCTTTCTGTCTTATCCATCCTAACAACCTGTGGAAAACAGGATCCTTGCCAATCAGTCATCCCGTGGTCTAAACTTCTAAGTAATTGTCTTTCCAACAGTGCACGGAATGCCAGGTGGGAAAGTGGATATTAGCAGGATTTCTCACACCCTGGTCACACTTCCCTGGGATTAGGCCACGCGAAAATGTCCGTCCCTCTGACAATTAAGTGGAGCTGGTTCCACAGTCTCAAGAAAGAGCAAGGAGATGAATACTTTATAAACGCCATCCTTTCGTCCCAGTGAGCTGCGGACGAAGAGAAGCAAGCCTCAGAGCTGGGCTTCCGCGGATGACAACGAATAAATACTCATTTCCATAAAATTTAAATGAACCCAGTAAAATCTACCTCTTGCTGTGCAAGAGCCCATCTCATTACTCAAAATAGCAGCAGTGTAATGACTGGAAGCCACGCCCTGCACATCGAGGCGGCTGGTGGTAAAGTCGTAACGGATTTCCACGCGCACGGCCACCAGGGTAGTGAACGCAAGTCCCTCGGCCTCTGCTCGTCCTTTCTGCTCTCGGCCATATCTCCTTCCAACCACATGTACCTTATAAAATAATAATTCTCAAATGCAGGGCTGCGTTTTGATTAGCAAAAAAACACATAGTGAAGATCTCTTTTTCAGCACACATAGGCAACGGGCCCAATGCTTCAATACTTAAAAATGGGCATATGCCGTTTAAGAAATTTCAAGACTTCAGACACCCACGGAGATGGGCTGATCTAGCCCCTCCCAGCTGCGTCTTGCATCCTGTTTGCATTTTAAATGACCTTTAAGCAATGAGGAGATCTGTCTTGTTGAGACTTAATTGCTTAATTAGAGAAGACGTTTTCAGTAGACAAATATTTCCTTTAAAACTCTTTTAATTTTACAAAGCCTTCATTGGATTTCAGGCAAAATTGGAAGCTGTGTCATAGCTTCACCTTCAACTGAAACTGGAAGATGGTTTAAACAATATGGAGACAAACTGCGTTTACCTTCGGAGCTTGTCATATCTAAGGCAGCTATTACAGAAATTTTTCAAGTAAATTGATGGATATGTTTTCAGTCACTGAGATACACCTAAGCTTTCACATCACCCTAAAATCCAGGGCCCCCTTTAAATTTCAGTGAGTTTCTAGAAACTTTATCTTTCCTCATCCCTTCTGGTCGTGATAGGGAGACCACATGGGACTGTGGGAAAGAACATAGGTGCTGAGGTCAGACTGCCTAGAATTAACTGCCGTGTGACCCTGGACAAGACGAGTCCCCTGTTTGCTCCTCAGTGTCTCCATCTGAGAAAGAAAGCAGGGTAGTAGGCCCTACTTTGTTGGGTTGTTTTGGGGATTAAATAAGTGAACTTCAAGCACTTCAAACAGGGCTTGCCATATAGTCAACGTTCAAAATAATGTGTGCGGTTATTATTTTTTGCAGAATTCCTTTTTTCTCACTTTTTGCTTTGCAATGATGTTTTTATCACTTCCCCAAGCCGACCCAAAGTGGGCACAGTCCTTTCTCCTTAATTAGTGACCACACTCGACACCTTTGTATTATCAAGATGGCCGAAAGTTTCATTCTTCTTTTTCCGTAAGATGTTATGGAAAAAAACCCAGACGACCTTTTGAGCCAACCCAAAGTAACTGAAACAACATGTCTCGTAGTGAGGTTTTATACAAGGTGGGGGTGACTAGGGCAAATCATTTAATACTTGGGGTTTGAGATCTGCATGTTTGTATCTGAGGTTCTAAACATCATCCTAGCTACAGCATATATAATATTACGCTACAATTGAAAAGCCCCCCAGCTCACCATGTTATTTGTTTCTTCTCCTCACCATCTCACTGTACCCTGGAAAAGCAAACGAAGACAAAAATCAAAAAACCTGCCTCTTAATTATGCAGACCTATCTAATTCTTTGCCCCAAATCTAAAATCAGCCCTTGCCTGAGTCTACACAGCAAAGATCTGATAATGAACTTTTAAAAATGCTGATAATGCCTCCTGGGTTCTAATTCTGTCTGCCCTCCATCAATCTGGGTACAAAAAAGGGGGTGGATGGAGCTACGTGAACGACGCTATCCCGACAGAAGGCGGCGTCTGTTCCAGTTTTAGAGCTCACTTTTTCTTTTTCCTTCCTTCCTCCCTCTCTTTCCCTCCGCTGCAAGAGTCATCTGTCCCTACAGACAATGAGAGGGCTGAGATTCACAGACTCCCAGCCCCGACTTCCTCACAGTGTTCATTTGGCTCACCAGGTCCTGGCCGCGGCGCGCGCATCTTTCTTGCCGGCTCTCTGTTGCGATGCGTGGGCTTCTCTCTAGTTGGGACACTTGGGCTCAGTAGCTGCCGCGCATGCGCACTTCGTTGCCCTGGGGCACGTGGGATCTTAGTTCCTGAACCAGGGGTAAAACACATCCCTGACACTGGAAAGTGGATCCTTAACCACTGGACCTGCAGCGGAGTCCTTGAAGTGGCTGATTCCTTAGTGCCGAGTCCCTCTGCTCATCAGCTACCCACGCCCGCAGTGCCCGCCCCAGGGCTCCCTGAGCTCACCGGACCAAAGCCAGCGACGGGGCTCGTGGGAGAAACGCCCCGTTACAAGCGTCAGGCAACCCCCACTCTCCTGGTCCCGGCTCTCTTGCTTTCTGCTCTGGCTTTCGCTGGCAACAGGAGAGGCCTTGAAGATCTCACCTGGAACCTGTTCCAGTCTCAGCACCTGGCTCCTCACCGGGCGTCACACGTGGGCCCTGGAAACCTGTGTCTAACGGCAGCTGCGGCTTCCTGGGCCCTAGGCAGCAGGGTCAGCTCGGCCTCACCTCTAGCAGACAGCTGCTCCTGAGTCTCTGCTACGCGAGCATTTCTGGGTCTCCATAGTTCTGTTCTTTCTGATGGTGCTGCTCACCATGATCACAGCTCTGTGGGCATCACAGCCGCACGCAAGGCCTGGAGCCTGGGAAGGAGGGCCACGGAGCTTGTTTGCTCTTCTTGCTATAAAAACAGCCCCCCCTTTTTTTAAAGTTTTAGATGTTTTAAATTTTATTTTCAGTATTACATGCCAAAATAAACATTTGTCAGTAGTCCAGAAAGAGAAATGAATATTTAGGAAACTGTATGATTGAGAACTGCATATGAAATACATTTATAGGTAATTAGTGATTGTACATTTTCATAGAATATTATATCAGCTTCATAATGCAAGGTCAAAAAGTATGTTAACTATTTCTCTGAGGGAATTCTGTCGTGGAATATCCCTTGTTTATTTTGATGCCTTGTATTTATTTATATTTGAGAAGATTCACATTCCTCATTGGTATACTTAGTTGACACTTACTATGAAACAGCGAGAATATTGTCCCGATTATTATTTGGTAAATGTAATAACTGAATGGTCCAATTAGCTTATCACCAATAGTCATCCTGCATAGATTTCTTATTTAAATCAAGCAGCCCCTTTCTTAGACCATCCCTCCCCACCTTTAAAAGATTCCATTAGCGACTTATTTGCCAGGAAAGTAAGTGTGCTTGGCCATACCTAGACAAAAGTGAGGCTGAGGAATGAGGGATTTGTTCCTCCAGCCCCTATAGTAAAGGAAGGGGCTGAGAGGAGTGAGCGGGTGAAGATCTGAGTAGGGGTGGTGGAGTCAAGTGTCCGGGGGTGGGAAAGACTCGAGAACCATCTATCCAGCAGGATTGGCCACACCAGAAAAACAGAGGTCTGAGATGGGGCGGTTTGAAGCGCCTGACTTCCTACTGCTGACTCCCTCTGCTTCTCATCTACACAATGCCAAGAGTCTGCGTGAAACCTTGAAGGGAAAAAAAAATCAGCTAAATATTTAGATGATTTGCCGACACGGGGAACTTGCCGTTGGCAGCAAAGATTTATTAAACAGGCTACAAAACAAGATGTCATTAACCAGTTTGAAAGCATGCCCTCGTAATTAAGAAAGGAGAAGATTTCTCATTTGGGTAATGAAATCTGTGGCTCAGACGAGCGTTCATTTTATCAATATTTATTGCACACCTACTGTGTGCCAGGTACTGCCTGGGCTGACCCTGAGCCACAGAACAAAACGCCTCCCTCTGCCAGACCTACTGGTAATAATAGCTGTCGTGTTTTGGATCCTGAGGCGGTGCCAAGCCAGCGCTAAGCATTTTCCATAACAAAGGTTTACCCCTGTGACAACCCCAAGAGGTAGGAATCGTTGCTTTCGACTCAGACATGGGCTGAGCAAAACATCTCTGTCTCCCTGGGGCCAGGAGGTCTCTCAGGACACAGTGCTGAGCCAAGGAAGTCTCAGGCCCGACTGCTTAGACTTGAGGAAAGTGAGACCACGGGCAGATAAATGGCCCCCATGGGGACAAAGTGCGTGGGATTCCTAGCCCCCAGGCCCCCGCCCCCGCCGGATCCCGCTTCGTCTTCTTCCGGGCTCTGCTCTGCAGGTGGGCTTCCTCCCACTCTCCTGCAGTGGCTCCCCTCGCGTGGGCGCAAGCTCAAGAGGACAGACCCTGTAGTGGTGGTTCGTGGCCCTGTCACGTGGCACCTTAGTTCCCAGCCCGAGACTGCATGCACATCTCCTGCGTGGCAAGGCGGATTCTAACCACTGGACCACCAGGGAAGCCCCCCATAGTTCTTCTTGACCCCACGAACCCCTCCCTCCCCTATCCAGCCTCCTCCCTCTCCCCTTCTGCCACTCACCTTGGCTCAAACTTGAAAGAGTGGGGGACCCTCTCCCTTTGGGAGCCCTGGATCTTTTAAGAAAAAGCCCCACCCCAGTGGGTGAGCTTGGGTGGTCTTTCCAGGGCCAGCACCAGCGTGTAAGAGCAGGTCTGCTCTGACCCCACAGCACAGAGGACTGCGTGGTCTCGGGGCCCCTTCTCCAGGCCGTTAGGTTTTAATTGCCTACAGACTGTTTCTCAGCCCTGGTTGCACATTAATGTCACCTGGGGAGCTTTTACAGCATACTGAAGCCAGGACCGTTTAAAACAGACTCTCTAAGAGCAGGCCTGCATGTACAGATTTTTTATTTTTTAGCTTTGTAAAAATCGAGTTTATCCTGTCTACAGGAGAGCCTGTGAGTGTTGAGTGTAAAGTTCAGTGGGTTTTGCATATATTCATACCCAGATAACCACCTCCCAGATCAAAATATGGACCATTTCCAGCTCCACACGAGACACTTACAGCCATAGCTCTTTTAAACCCTCCTAGGTTATCCCAGGGAGCGGGGAGCCTGGTGGGCTGCCAGACGTCTATGGGGTCACACAGAGTCGGACGCGACTGAAGCGACTCAGCAGCAGCAGTGGCGGCAGGTTATTCTAGAGGCTTCGCTGCTGCTCAGTGGTGAAGAATTTGTCTGCAATGTCAGAGGCGCGGATTCAGTCTCTGGGTGGGGAAGACCTGGAGAAGGAAATGGCAACGCACTCCAGTATTCTTGCCTGGGAAATCCCATGGACAGGAGCCTGGTGGGCTACAGTCCATGGGGTCCCAAAATAGTCAGACACGACTTAGCAACCAAACAGTAGCAACGACAAAGGTTATCCTAACGTGCAATCAGATTAGATGCTGTTGGTTTAGAGTTCAGACCCTCGCTGGCCAAAGACAATCCTTATTTCCAGAGACAGCGATGGCTGCGTGCTCCCTCTCTCAGTGGACAGAGGAGAGAAAAGCGTCCTTGACTGCACTGGTTTGGCCCTATTTATACCCCAGGACGTGGTGAGCACCAGAAGCTGCATCTTTGCCAAAAGCCTAGCCCAGTGCATGATCCACTCACTGTAAGCATTTACCAGATGGAGGGAGAGAGCAATTTAGACCCACAGAGTGGGGAGCCCCACGTGGTCTCCATTTAGGAGGTTTCAGAGGGTCTCTGAGAAGACACGGCATTCCCGAGTCCTCTTCATCGGTGCCTGCCTTTTTAAAAAAAATCAGCTAAATATTTAGATGATTTGCCGACACGGGGAACTTGCCGTTGGCAGCAAAGATTTATTAAACAGGCTACAAAACAAGATGTCATTAACCAGTTTGAAAGCATGCCCTCGTAATTAAGAAAGGAGAAGATTTCTCATTTGGGTAATGAAATCTGTGGCTCAGACGAGCGTTCATTTTATCAATATTTATTGCACACCTACTGTGTGCCAGGTACTGCCTGGGCTGACCCTGAGCCACAGAACAAAACGCCTCCCTCTGCCAGACCTACTGGTAATAATAGCTGTCGTGTTTTGGATCCTGAGGCGGTGCCAAGCCAGCGCTAAGCATTTTCCATAACAAAGGTTTACCCCTGTGACAACCCCAAGAGGTAGGAATCGTTGCTTTCGACTCAGACATGGGCTGAGCAAAACATCTCTGTCTCCCTGGGGCCAGGAGGTCTCTCAGGACACAGTGCTGAGCCAAGGAAGTCTCAGGCCCGACTGCTTAGACTTGAGGAAAGTGAGACCACGGGCAGATAAATGGCCCCCATGGGGACAAAGTGCGTGGGATTCCTAGCCCCCAGGCCCCCGCCCCCGCCGGATCCCGCTTCGTCTTCTTCCGGGCTCTGCTCTGCAGGTGGGCTTCCTCCCACTCTCCTGCAGTGGCTCCCCTCGCGTGGGCGCAAGCTCAAGAGGACAGACCCTGTAGTGGTGGTTCGTGGCCCTGTCACGTGGCACCTTAGTTCCCAGCCCGAGACTGCATGCACATCTCCTGCGTGGCAAGGCGGATTCTAACCACTGGACCACCAGGGAAGCCCCCCATAGTTCTTCTTGACCCCACGAACCCCTCCCTCCCCTATCCAGCCTCCTCCCTCTCCCCTTCTGCCACTCACCTTGGCTCAAACTTGAAAGAGTGGGGGACCCTCTCCCTTTGGGAGCCCTGGATCTTTTAAGAAAAAGCCCCACCCCAGTGGGTGAGCTTGGGTGGTCTTTCCAGGGCCAGCACCAGCGTGTAAGAGCAGGTCTGCTCTGACCCCACAGCACAGAGGACTGCGTGGTCTCGGGGCCCCTTCTCCAGGCCGTTAGGTTTTAATTGCCTACAGACTGTTTCTCAGCCCTGGTTGCACATTAATGTCACCTGGGGAGCTTTTACAGCATACTGAAGCCAGGACCGTTTAAAACAGACTCTCTAAGAGCAGGCCTGCATGTACAGATTTTTTATTTTTTAGCTTTGTAAAAATCGAGTTTATCCTGTCTACAGGAGAGCCTGTGAGTGTTGAGTGTAAAGTTCAGTGGGTTTTGCATATATTCATACCCAGATAACCACCTCCCAGATCAAAATATGGACCATTTCCAGCTCCACACGAGACACTTACAGCCATAGCTCTTTTAAACCCTCCTAGGTTATCCCAGGGAGCGGGGAGCCTGGTGGGCTGCCAGACGTCTATGGGGTCACACAGAGTCGGACGCGACTGAGCGACTCAGCAGCAGCAGTGGCGGCAGGTTATTCTAGAGGCTTCGCTGCTGCTCAGTGGTGAAGAATTTGTCTGCAATGTCAGAGGCGCGGATTCAGTCTCTGGGTGGGGAAGACCTGGAGAAGGAAATGGCAACGCACTCCAGTATTCTTGCCTGGGAAATCCCATGGACAGGAGCCTGGTGGGCTACAGTCCATGGGGTCCCAAAATAGTCAGACACGACTTAGCAACCAAACAGTAGCAACGACAAAGGTTATCCTAACGTGCAATCAGATTAGATGCTGTTGGTTTAGAGTTCAGACCCTCGCTGGCCAAAGACAATCCTTATTTCCAGAGACAGCGATGGCTGCGTGCTCCCTCTCTCAGTGGACAGAGGAGAGAAAAGCGTCCTTGACTGCACTGGTTTGGCCCTATTTATACCCCAGGACGTGGTGAGCACCAGAAGCTGCATCTTTGCCAAAAGCCTAGCCCAGTGCATGATCCACTCACTGTAAGCATTTACCAGATGGAGGGAGAGAGCAATTTAGACCCACAGAGTGGGGAGCCCCACGTGGTCTCCATTTAGGAGGTTTCAGAGGGTCTCTGAGAAGACACGGCATTCCCGAGTCCTCTTCATCGGTGCCTGCCTTTTTGCTTTGCCCTGAGAAGGGCGAGATCACAAAACGTTGATATGGGGCCTTGTTCTCCAGCAGAGCTCACGCTCGGCCTGCACCCAGGTGATGCCGGCAACGGGCAGTGTGGAGCTGAAAGCCGGTGTCAGCCGCTAAGTGGAGGAGAGCGGGAGGCTTGGCTGCGGGGTGTGTGTGAGTGTGTGTGTGTGTGTTTGTGTGTGTATGTATGCACGTGCAGCCAGGAAAGAAGCTGAGGACTCGGGGAAATTGATGTTGTACCAGCTAAAGGCCAGCGACGCTTAGGAATGATCTGTGTCAGATGCATGTCTGGTTGCCCTGGGTTGCCGGGAAGGGTTTTTTTCCTAATGTATAGAATAGAAGAAAAATATGTGTTTTGCCTGGAGAGCAGTTACAAAGAGCTTATTGTGTCAGTATCCCCCAATCACTTATATACTTTTCAGCCCGTGGACTTCATTCATAATGTCTATTTTACTCTCCTTCATTTTGCCAAGCTAGGGTTCCCTATTCCGCTTCTCTCTTAGAAATCGACCCTTTGTCAGAGCAAGGCCACATGGCTGCGGTTAAACCAAGTGCATTGTTGGGCAAGTTTAAAAATCAGGAACGGAATAAAATACACATATTAAGAAAAGATAAAAACCAGGAACGGGCTGAAGCAGCTGGGAAGGCTTCGAGGTCTGAGCTCAGGGTTGATGACGATGGTGCTCCCTTCGCATTAGGAAGCGGGGAGAGGTGATGGTTTGAAGGCGACAGAGAACTCAGGCATGAAGCTGAACGAGACTGCAGTTCTGGGCACAAAGGGAGGACCAGTCTCGCTCACCAGAGGGAGAGACACAACGGTCGCGTCAGTGCCACAAAACAGCGAAGAGAGAAAACACAAGCCACTTGCTTCTCGTGGAGTCTCCAGGCAGCTCAGAAGTTCTCGGGAAGTGACTGCTCTGAGTCATGGGCTCAAAACCCTGCCCTGACCCAAAAAATAAAAATGAGTGTCCTGTGGCTGTTAGGCTGCTCCGAGAAGTGTTTCAACCCTGCACTGGGTTCTGGACTCCAGATGTGAGACTCTGAGGATATTACACTCTTCCTAGAGCGGACTCATTGGAAAAGACCCTCACACTGGGAAGACTGAAGGCAAAAGGAGAAGGGGACCGCAGTGGATGAGACGGTTGGATGGCCTCACCGACTCAGTGGACACGAATCTGAGCAAACTCCAGGAGACAGTGACGGACAGAGGAGCCTAGCGGGCTACAGTCCTTGAGGTCGCAAAGAGTCGGACACGACTTGGCAACTGAACGACAGAAATAGTATCAGCAACCTGCCCCCACCCCACTCCCTTTTCAGAAAAGATATGTCAAAAATTTGAAAGCCATAGGAGTCCCATACATAAATGGGAGGCCCGAACATAAATGAAAAGAGCGGGCAGGAGACCAGAGAGAGCGAAATGGGTCAGGATGAAACGGCAAGCAATAGCTGGATCTCTGTAAAGACGCTCAACTTGGAGACTTCTCCAGCTCCTGCTCCGTGTGGATGAAACCAACAGGCTTGCAGCTGGATCCCTCCAGCGAGCACACTGTTCCAGGCGCTTAAGGGCCTGCAGGTGGCGAAGGCTGTTTATGTCGTCTCTCAGACACTCGGTTTTTAAAAGGAAAACGCTATTTCCCTGGGATAGAAGCAAGGTAGCATGGAATCATCTCAGCTTTGGTGTCATCTGCTGTTCACTCTGGAACTTGTAGCCACAAACCTCCAGGCGAGGTTAGGGAGAGGTTAGGTTCTATTTCCATTATTCTTCCGTGAAGGACTGTCTCTCAGTAACTCTCACTCTTGTTATCCCATCTGGTCATAAGTGAAATATGGATTTGGAATATCATTTTTATCTGTACATATTTAAAATGTAATGTCCAAATATTATGCTGTTTGAAAAGAGACACCTGTCCAAAAAATTCCCAGGAAGGTTTTAGAGAGTGCACTTAAGCTCAGATTTAGACACAAGTGAAGCTCATTTTTCATCTAGCAGAAGCCCCAGACCAGCCAAGACTTGGAATACATGCCGAACGCTTTGTAAATACAGCAATGCCTCATTTGTCTGACGTGGACGGTGCCATGTAAATGCCTGTTTCACATGCCTGAAGCTTATCCCCTTGCACATCAAATCGTGTATTTATTTTCACCATTTTGCATAGGAATATTCCTGAGGGCACATTACACACTCCCCGACCCCCTCCAGTAGAGTATGAGAAACGTGATTTAATCTTGGCTTTCTGACTCGGGTCCCAGCCTCGCACATCAAGTGCTGGTCTGCTCTCGGCTGGAAGAAAGGGACGCCTCTGCGCCCCTACAGCTGTGTCTGCAGGAACGGGGGTTTGTCCTGCTTTTGAGCCTGCCTGCTCCCCTCTGATCATCAGTGTTCTCATCAGACCTAAAGCCATTTTTGTTCTCTGCCCATTTCGTTCTCTACCATTCTGTCTCCTGTGAAATAAAAAGGGAAATTGAAGAGATTCCCTTACTTGGGTGACCTGGGAGCCTGGATTACCTGCCTGTGTTTAATACGTTCTGTGATTTGTTAACCAAGTAAGCTTCTCAACCCTTCTTGGCCTCTGTTCCACCATCTAAAAGTGTGAGGATCAAACATAATGTTCTTATGTTTGAGATCCACTAAGCCTGTTCCAATTTTCATAATTTTGTACTGTTTTTGACTCTGATATAAGATGAACAAACACGTTAAAAGTGGACATAAACAGATTGTAGGTCCTGAGGAACCAGACCTCTGAGGTCTGCTGGGAGCCAAGTACAGGAGTTACATTTTGCCTTGTTTATTTGTAGGTTGTTTTCCCTGTGATTGAGGCTGCCAGCATATCATAGTGTATCAGTTATCTATTGCTGTGTGACAAGTCAACCTCAGATTTAGCAGCATAAAGCAACCTTGATGTGTTATTTCTCATGATTCAGTGATGCAGGAATCCAGGCAAGTAGCTGCTAGGCAGTTGTGCCGGATGTTGTACCAACCGAGGGCACTCCCCTAACTGCCTTCACCTGCAGCTCGGCTGGACTGGGGCGGGTGACGGAGTCCTCACTTGCGCGCCGGACACTTTGATGCTCCCCGTCTGGTTTCTCTCGAACCACCTCTCCTCCTGCTGTAGTATAGCCACAGCTTTTTACAGCTTGGTGACTGGCTTCCCCAGGGCAAAGCGAAAGCTGCCGAGCCTCTTAAAGGGAAAGCCAAGCATTGACACAACATCACTTCTACCGCATTTTATTGGTCAAAACAAGTCACAATTCAAAGAGATTCAAGGAAAGGAGGAATAGATTGCACCTCCCAATGGGCAGAGCTGCATGCATGCACAGGAAGGGAAGGGGAGGGGGCCCTGTTCAGAAACCCTTGGCTCCCCACCTGCATACATCCTCACGTTGCATTTTACAAGTCTAAAGGTTTCCTCTCAGCATCCGAAGTATTCATTAGTGTTGACATACCTAATTATTCTCCTAAGTGGTGTTGGTTTGGTAAACAGCACTTTTCCTCTGGGAAAGGGATGAAAAGCAAGCCCATGTTTTTCACAGAGAGCTTCTTCTGGAAACAGATTCGAATCTGTATTTTTCTCTTGTAAACATACAGCCCAGTCTCTGAGTTCTGAGTCAGTATTTGACGAATCAAAGTCAATCCTGGGAAAGACAGAAATCCTCTTTCTGAACTTTCTATATACCTGTGCTTGGCTTTAGTTGTTGTCAAAATTCTATGAAAGTATTTGCCCAACAAAACAAATGATCCAACTGCAGGATTCTATTTGCTTTCTTATCAGAGGAAAATAGGCTTCTTTCTCCTTCTGGTTCTTGTGCATCTCCTTTCATCTGTCCTGAGGCTCATTTATTCATTCATTTATGCAGATTTCCTGAGCACGTTCTATGTGCCCAGCTTAAATAAACAACAAATAAGGCAGCCATCACCCTGCTCTCATGGAGCTAATGTTTGGACATGGAAAATGGATAACAGATCACCAGTCAGTTACAATGGCAGTGTGTGCTACAAAGGAAAAGTCTAAGATGTGGGCACTGTGGACTGTGGCACAGGGACCTGGCTTGATATGGGAAACTGGCAGAGGCCTCGAAGAGAAGGTGACAGCTGAGCTGAGCTCTGGAAGGGGGTGGGTATCTGCAGGATGAAAAGAGCATAGCGGAAGGAGTCGAGGAAGGGGCACTCCAGGCAGAGGGAACAGCGCGCGAGCAGACCCTTCAGGAGACAGTGGGATGTGGTGGGTCCGGTGTGGAATGACAAGAGTGGACGTGTGTCGAAAATTGACACTTAAATGGCCACTCAAGATCTGTGAACCCTTGCGTGTGATGTTCTTTGAGCCTTAGGGAGAAGAGTGAAACAAAAATCATGACTCTTCTTTATCAAACATCCCCACCCACCAAACGGCAAAGAAATCTCACCATCTGGCTAATCATGCTGCTGTTGAGGCTTTATGTGGACCAATAATATCTTCTAAGCGCCAGGCGCCATGCCACATGCTGGGCGTCGAAACGTGAATAATAACAAGGGCACAATGAAGATGAGCGTATGAGAGAAAAGGACAGCGCCCTCCAGGAACCCCCAGCCTATGCAGCAGGAGCGGGGGTCGAAGCATGGATTATTGCCCTGAAACACAGTCAGAGCTGGGGTGAAATAATTTGAGGGATACAGGCAAGTTAGGTTAAGATCTTTAGCAGCCCTGAGGGCTAAAGATGTTGCTGTACCTTCCCTTCCATCCAAAGACATTTCAAAATAATATTTTGTCTTTTAAAATGACCCAAAAAAGCAAGCACTAAAAATTAAGTAAATTCTTGTTAGATTTTCGAAAATGTAATTTTGGCTAAGTTCATCAAAGTGAATTGCACTCATTTGATTTATGTCGTAACATACACCTTTGAGCTCACTCTATGGTGACTCAGTGCTAAAGAGTCCACCTGTCAATGCAGGACATGCAGGAGACTCAGGTTTGAGCTCTGGGTTGGGAAGATCCCCTGGAGGAGAAAATGGCACCCCACTCCAATATTCTTGCCTGAAAACACCATGGATGGAAGAGCCTCAGTTCAGTTCAGTTCAGCCGCTCAGTCGTATCTGACTCTTTGTGACCCCATGAATTGCAGTACGCCAGGCTTCCCTGTCCATCACCAACTCTTGGAGTTAACCCAAATTCATGTCCAACAAGTTGGTGATGCCATCCAACCATCTCATCCTCTGTTGTCCCCTTCTCCTGCCCCCAATCCCTCCCAGCATCAGAGACTTTTCCAATGAGTCAACCCTTCGTATGAAGTAGCCAAAGTATCGGAGTTTAAGCTTCAGCATCCGTCCTTCCAGTGAACACCCAGGACTGATCTCCTTTAGGATGGACTGGTTGGATCTCCTTGCAGTCCAAGGGACTCTCAAGAGTCTTCTCCAACACCACAGTTCAAAAGCATTAATTCTTCAGCACTCAGCCTTCTTTATAGTCCAACTCTCACATCCATACATGACCACTGGAAAAACCATAGCCTTGACTAAATGGACCTTTGTTGGCAAAGTAATGTCTCTGCTTTTCAATATGCTATCTAGGCTGGTCATAACTTAAGCATCTTTTAATTTCATGGCTTCAGTCACCATCTGCAGTGTTTTTGAAGCCCCAAAAATAAAGCCTGACACTGTTTCCACTATTTCCCCATCTATTTCCCATGAAGCAATGGGACCAGATGCCATGATCTTAGTTTCCTGGAAGAGCCTAGTGGGCTGCAATCCATGGGGTCATGGAGTCGGACACATCTGAGCAACTGAAGATACATGCATTTTGGTGTCCTCACTTCTCCAATCACCTAAGCACGTGTCTGCCCTCTGCCCTTTCTTTTGAGTAGTTCTGCTGTGACTCACAGTGTTGGGTATGACAGACTCCTTCTACTGGGCTTTTGGGATGGGATGGGAGAATAGGAGAAGAGGTGTCAATTAAGCCTCGGTTTAAAAAGTAGTGCATTGGTTAGGAAACAGATTCTGATTATTATTTTTTAAATCCTTACTATAACAGAGGCATAAATAAAAGCATTGTCTCCTCTCTCACCCTAACTCCACAACTGTAGCTGGGCCCAGGACCAGTACGGTGGATTCAGTGTCTTAGCCCCTGGTCCCTTGAGTGTTATTGCTCTGCCAACCTCAACGCAAGGTCTCCATCCTCCATTGAAAACGGCTCGTGGCTCTTACCATCACACCCGTGTGCAGTCTGCAAAAAGGAGGGAAGGAAATAAAGAAGAAGCACGTGCTTTCCTTCACAGAGTGCCACCCACTGTGTGCACAGCCCGCAGGCCAGACCTAGCTGCAAGGGAGGCTGGGAACTGTAGCCTTTCGCTGGGTGGCCGTGTGTCCTGCCAAAAACCCAAGGGAGCCCTGTTACCAAAGGAAGAAAAAAGAGCAGATGCTGGAGAGCACCCAGCAGCTTCCCCGCAGATGGGGTGGGCGTGGCCAGGATGGGCAGCCAAGACAGAAGCTGAGGAAAGCCACCTGTGAGGCTTTCTGACACCCATTGTATAGAAGAGGAACGCAGAGACACAGGGTGGTTACCACGGGGGAGGGGGCAGCGGCTCTGCCCTGGGGACAGCAACCGAGACCCTCAGCACCTTCATGGTAATTCTCTTCAGCCGTGTCCTCTCCCTGTGACCGGGCGGACTGTAACCCGCCAGGCTCCTCTGTTGATGGGATTCTCCAGGTGATAACACTGGAGGGGGTTGCCATGCCCTCCTCCAGGGGATCTTCCCAACCCAGGGATCGAAACTGTGTCTCTTATGTCCCCTCCGTTGGCAGGCAGGTTCTTTGTCATTGGTGCCACCTGGGCATGAGAATAACCAAATAGCATGACATACTTCTGCTTTGCATTATGCACCAGGGGTTCTAATGTGTCAGCGACCAAACACTCCTTTCCACGGGCACAGATGTCACCCAGCCCTGCCACCATGGCCAAAGCAGGCATGTGCCAGAAAAGAGTCTAGGATATCTTGAGCTGGAACAAACAGTGGGGAAGGAGAGGGCAATGGCACCAACCTCTTCCCTAACACACACACACACACACCCTCCCTCCTCCTGGCCCTGGCTGACTCCTTTGCCCTCCGTTGATATAATCCTGACTTTGAACCCAGTATGTCCCAGCATTTAAGGTCCTCTTTAGATCTTTGTTCAAATCCTGGTTCTGTTACTTCCTAGGTCTATGATTTTGAACAAGTCAGTGAGCTTACAATTCATATAGACTAGTGATTCTCAAACTTGAATCCATGTGAATCAAAATCCTCTGAGGTCCCCTGACTCCTGGGTCACTCTGCCAGAGATTCTGGTTCAGTAGGTCTGGGCTGGTGCTGGAGAATTCAAATTTCTAACAAATTCCCAAATGGGGTGCTATGGGTCCCAAACGCCGTGAGTCCAGAGACCACACTGTGAGGCCTCTGGTCTAAGCAAAAGGAAGCGGGTTTTACTCTTGATTCGGTGGGTGCTTTTGTTGTTCAGGCGCTCAGTTGTGTCTCTTTGCGACCCATGGACTGCAGCACGTCAGGCCCCCCTGCCCATCACCATCTCCCAGAGTTCACTCAAACGCATGTCCGTCGAGTCGGTGATGCCATCCAGCCATCTCATCCTCTGTCGTCCCCTTCTCCTCCCGCCTTCAATCTTTCCCAGCATCAGGGTCTTTTCCAGTGAGTCAGATCTTCACATCAGATGGCTGAAGTACTGGAGCTTCAACTTCAGCATCAGTCCTTCCAATGAATATTCAGGGTCATAAAAGATCTTATTGGAATGGGAGGTTGTGGGAGTTTTAACTATTTTTGAAAACAGAAAAGACATAGTAACAACACATGACGTTACCTACTGACTCATAACATTTGTTTCGCTTTCACAAAGTCCAAGAATTAAAAGAATTATTGATAATAACAGTGACTAACGGTCTTTATCAGGCTCACTAGATTTTAAGTACAATGATACAAATTAATGTTAAAATGCACCAGTAGCTTAGAAACTACTCAGAAAATATTTATTGAACGCATAAACTTTACTGAGTTCTCACTAAGTTCCAGACACAATGCTCTACCTTTGGCGGGTGTTACTTCCATTAATCTTCAGGATGACCAGAAAGTAGCTCCTATCACTCCGCTTTGCAGCTGGGAGATCACGATAGTAAGCATCTTGCTGAGGGTCATTTATGAAGAAACGACCGCACCAGGCCTTGACCTCAGTTCTACCTGACCCCAAGGCCTGCTCTCAATCATAAGCCTCTAATGCAGGGGTCAGCACGCTTGGCCTGCAGGTCTTGCTTTCACCCATTTCTGCAAGACCTGTGAGTTTAAAACGGCTTTACAGTTTTAAATGGTTAGGAGGAAAAAAAAAAGAATCCAAATAAAATAACAATACTTTATGATATATGAAAATTGACATTGAAATTTCCATATCCCTCAGTAAGTTTTGTCAGAGTCCAGCCACACCCTCTTGTTGACATATTTCCTGTGGCCGCTTTTGGGCTGTGATTACAGAGCTGAGTAGTTGCAACAGAGCCTATTCAGTTCACAAAGCCCAAACAATTTGCTACCTGCCCTTTACAGAAAAATTGTCAATCTCTGCTCATTTGATTCCTATTATCCTTTTCATAATGTTACATTCAAATATTTCCAGGTGAAAGCCATCACAATCAATCTCTTTTTTTCTAATTCTTAAAAATAGCACCTTGTTTCATAAACCGCCCGCAGTTCCCACCATTAAAGCGTCTGTGTTTCGGCTTAATGCTAGCTTCAAGGAGTGCCTTTCCAGAGGCAAACACCCCTGAGAGAAGTAGCTCGTTACTTGGTTAATAACAGTGAAAGAAAGCCGTGTGATGTTTAGCAAAAGGCAGTGGTCCAAGGAAAAGGTCACCAGTATTCCCAAACGTTGCGATGTCTAGTTTTCCAGTCCAATTTCCCAGAGTAGTACTGAGAAGTTGCAGCCGGACGGAATTCCCTGGTCTGGGGCAAGATCCACTGGAGATTTAACCTGCTTGCTGGATCCCAAAGAATCAAAGATAAGGATTACAGTGGTCAAGTTCATACAGGGAATTGTTGATTGCGTTTTATCCTTTTAAATATGTGTAAGTCATAGAGAGCTCTGCACTCAGAAATATTGACTGCATTGACCTCTGCCAGCCCAGAAGCAGCCGAGGTGGGCTGCGGCGGAGAGGCTGAGAAATACTTAAAATGAAGATGTGAATCTATGGAAGCAGGCCACACCTGTCTGCCTCCCCTCCCCCACCCGGAACGCGAGTTCCAGCGGAAGAGGCGCGCACGCCATTCACAAAGGAAAAAAGTACTTTTGCTGCCTGACTTGGCATCATCATGCAGGCCCTGCGTCCAGCGCCACGTTCCGGGGCAGCAGGACACAGATTTCTGCAGCAGGCATAGATTTCCCAAGGAGCACGTCAAACCGGATCGTCCCACCCGGCCTGATGAGCAGTGTCGCTGTTCTTAACTTCGTCAAGCAGGAGGGGAAAAGGCCTCCCTTGCGCAAACCCGCAGTCCGCGTTGCAGAGCAAAAGCTTTATGCCTCATTCCCGTCTTTTCCCCCTGCAAGGTCGAGCACCTGCTGAGGGCCCGCCCCTCTGCTGAATGACAGGGAATGCGGCTCTGCCCTGGAGAAGCTGATGGGGAGACGCATCTGTCTCAAGGCTGCTGGTGGCAGAGAGTTCCATCTTTTTCTTTAACCTTTGTATTTTGTATTGGGGTATAACCAATTAACAATGCTGTTTTAGTTTCTGGTGAACAGCAAAGGGACTCGGCCACACATATACATGTATCCATTCGCCCCCAAACGCCCCCCCACCCAGGCTGCCACACTGAGCAGAGTTCCCTGTGCTGAACATAGGTCCCTGTTGGTTATTCATGTTTAAATACAGCAGTGTGGCCACGCCCATCCCAAACTCCCTAACTATCCCCTCTTCTCAGCAACCATAGCTCGTGCTCCAAGTCTGTGAGTCAGAGATTCTCATCTTGTTTGTCTTTCTCTAAGAGTAGAGAACCTAGCAGAGTCGGGGCTCAGCCAGTGTTTGTCAAACACCCAGTGAGGCGAATAAGGTGACTGTAACACAGAGAGAAGAAAGTGAGCTGGGCCGTGGGGGAAGGGCCATTTCAGCCAGGCTCCAGAGAAGAGGTGAGAGTCCATCTGGGCCTTGAAGGAGGAGAGGAGAGAGGGGAAGGGGTATCAGAACGAGGCCTCTGGCCAAAGGGAGCAGAGGATAGGTCTCTCTTCCTCAGATCCTTCTAGAAATAGGCGCTGAAAAAATAAACATAGCTAAGCCTCATAAGTGCACCCGAAGCTTCTAGAATTCACCACACTGCACCATCCACAGATGCTCAGAACGCACTAACGCTGCTTTCTGCTGTCTTCTGGAGCCCTGCTCGGGCCTGGCAAATAGGACCGTGGTTGGTCCTGGTTGATTTAAAGGGGAAATGACTTAAAGACAGAAGCTGTGTCCCGTCTCCCGGGACAGGGCCGGAGAGCCCGCCCTGCCAGAGGATCTGCAGGTGGGAGGATGGGGAGGGTGGGGCTGGCGGGGATGCTGCCCGGCTTTCCAGGGAGCACGCGCAGGAAGAGCCACCGCGCCCAGCTCTGCTTCCTACACGGAGCCTCCCCAGGGCTGGGCCCCAGGCTGGGCAGAACAGGAGGGGCAGCCGGGCACAGTTGGTGCAGACACTGGCTTTGCAGGTAAACATCCATTCATTCAACATTCGTTCATCCGATACTTATTGAGCACCGAGGCTGCTCCAGACTCTGGATGCCGTCACGAAAGACCAAACCCAGTGCCTCCCCTGTAGAGGCCTTGTTCTAGGAAAGAGCGTGAGGGAGCACCAGCGTCCACCGGCTGCCCCCTGCATGCTGCTGCTTCAAGCACGTTCAGCTCAGTCCACTCGCTCAGTCGTGCCCGACTCTCTGCGGCCCCATGAACGGCAGCACTCCAGGCCAGCCTGTCCATCACCAACTCCCGGAGTTCACGCGGACTCATGTCCATCGAGTCAGTGACGCCATCCAGCCATCTCATCCTGTCGTCCCCTTCTCCTCCTGCCCCCAATCCCTCCCAGCATCAGAGTCTCTCCCAGTGAGTCAAACTCTTCTCATGAGGTGGCCAGAGTACTGGAGTTTCAGCTTCAGCACCA